>PVKA01052625.1:0-11607 GCA_004027165.1 Ctenomys sociabilis
CATTTGCATCAGCCAAGCTGTACACTAATTTTTTCAATTTAACAACTTTTTTCAATTTAACAACTTACTTTTACCAATGTATCCTACTTACAAAATGGTATCAAGCATCTGTGTATTGTCTCCCTTGGTCCTGAAATAAATGCACAGCTAGCAAGAAGCCTTGTCCTGTAGACTAAAAGTGCTTCAGAACTGTCACTTCTGCTGCTCTATGAGAGGAGTGAAGACACTATGCCTGCTTTATGATATACTCAAGTAGCAGTCACCTACCACCCTTCCCAATGACAGGTGCTACTCAGGTGCCTTCTGCTAGATCTTATAGGTATTCAGTAACTTTTATAATCCCTCCTAAAACTAGTGCCCAAAGTTGACTACACAGAAAAAGAAAGCACATGCCCTGCATTCCTACATCTCCCACTGTGTTTCTGTGGGATTCATTTCTCTGTTCTAGGCTCTGATATCCTCTAGTTGTTTTTTTGTTAATTCCTATGGGAGTCATGTTTTTGCCTGGTATCCTGACAGGATCAGCTAAAGCCAGATTCAGTCTCATTGCCCAAAGATAACCACTGAGTCCTTAATCACTTTAAAAACCCTTCTGGAAACAGAAGGGTGGATAGCGCCTCTATTTAAAACTTCATCTGTGAATGTCAGCCCCTTTCCCAAGCTCACCACAGGTTCCTCCCCTGTCGATCTTGTACTGTTGCCTATCTCCCACTAAATTATCTTTGCAGTTAATCAGAAGTCTCTGACCAGATGTCATTTATGTCCATCCCAACCACCACCACCACCACCACACCTTTTCTTTTTTTTATTATTTATTTTTTTTCCATACTTTTATTGAGAAACATATAGCAATGAGACAGTTTCAAATCAAATTAGAAGGACAGTTTCAATAATTAATACAATGCATATTGTTTTCTCAGTGGTTAATTGTTGTATAAGATGCACACATGATATTCTATCTACAAACACTGTTAGAACAGGTCCCTCTATTTATTGAACTAAGAGAAAGTAGTTGTATATCTTTCTTAACTATTTTGAATATACAGATACAAAATGGTCATTCATTTGTGTCTCCTTTTTTGTTTAGTTTGGTCAATTAAATATTATAGGTGTGTGAATTCAGCAAAATATTCCCAAATAGTTCAGTAGTCCGTAATAATATTAGGTTCTCCCTATGTCTGGCAGTGTCAGAAGCTGTTGACTTGAGTGTTTTATAGCTCAGCATAATAATATGATTTTATTTCTTATACTTCTGTTTAATACTTTTCTGCTGGATGTTTAAGACCAAGATAAAGCAAGACCTATCTAACAAGAATTATGGCTTTTGTATCTGATTAAGGTCAGTCAAATCCCCTCAGAATTTATCCTGAGATCTTGTACTGCAGTTTGTAGATCCTTTGTCTATGTCAGCCATGTGGATGAGTCATGGTCATTGCTTGACCAATTTGCTTTCTGTGAAAGCCTGAAAGAATGTTTCCTCACCAAGTGACTCTCCTTAGGCACACTCTATATCCTCAATCACTTCCCTCTTTGGCCCTATAAGCTCCTTTATCAGAAAATTTTGGACATAACTGAGTTGCATGATATTATAGTACAGGTCTCCTATGTTCTGAGTCTTAATTGACTTGAAAGGCTAGGGCCAAAAGGTTGGCTATCCTTGTGGCCCTCCTTTTCCTCTAAGTTTTGGTCTGCAAACTTAGGCTGTTAACCTTCCAGGACAGAAGCTTATTGTTATTACCATACATCCTAGGCTGTTGAGCTTAATCTCAGTGCCTGTAACAGGTATTTTTCATCAAGTATTGATATGTTAAACTTTAAGTCCCTACAAAATATAACATAAAAAATTTAAAAATTAAAATATATTTTAAAAATAGGAATAAACCATTATATATGCTTACACATAAGTTTAGAAATCTAACCATACACAACATTGTAGCAGGACAGTCCCGCATCACTCCTTTTCCTCTCTCCTGCCTTCAGTTACCACCCCCCTCCTTTATAAACAAACATCTACCCAAGAGACAGCTCAGCAACAAACAGCATGTCATGACAAGCAGCACTTGTTCAGAACACCAGAATGACAGGCAACTCCCAGCCTGAACCTACTACTACCAATTGCCATTTTCAGTGCAGTTGCTTAGTTCACAGGTATCAGCATATACAGTTAGTCAGGGTAAGAAGAGCTAAGAAACATGACAGGAGGCAAAGCCAAACAGTTATATGTACAAGATGTGCAAGGCAATGATCCTCAGAATCTTCAGAAGATTTTTGAATCTAGCAGTTAATGGGAAGGATTCTCATCCTTTTCTTGAAAGTACTAAAATGTACCATGGGGCCTTCCATCTCAGCCACCCACATGCCCTCCAGACTAAGAAAGACCCGCACGCTTTGGGGCCGTGTGAGCCACGGCCATGGCCACATCGGAAGCACCGGAAGCACCCCGGAGGCCGGGGTAATGCTGGTGGCGAGCATCATCACAGGATCAACTTCGACAAATATCACCCAGGTTACTTTGGTAAGGATGGTATGAGGCATTACCACTTAAAGAGAAACTGTAGCTTCTGCCCAACTGTCAACCTTGATAAATTGTGGACACTGGTCAGTGAGAAGACATGAGTAAATGCTGCCGAAAACAAGACTGGAGTAGCTCCCATCATTGATGTAGTGCGATCGGGCTACTACAAAGTTCTTGGGAAGGGGAAGCTCCCATAGCAGCCTGTCATTGTGAAAGCCAAATTCTTCAGCAGAAGAGCTGAGGAGAAGATTAAGGGTGTTGCCGGGGGGGCCCTGTATCCCCTGCACACACACACACACACACACACACACACACCACGGGAATATGATTGTCATTCCAAATTAAGGGCAGTGAAAATTCTGAGGAAAAAATGACTTATTCAACAAATAAAGGCTGGGAGAGAAACAGGACTATTACATCAGTCACCACTAAATTCAGTGTAGGGACCCTTTTAATGTTTTGGTTCAAGCAAACTACTTGTAAAAGGACAGTAAAGTAATAAGAAAAAGCTAATAATGATTGGATATTAGGTTATAGCAAGAAATTATTGTTCATTGTCTCAGGTTTGATGATGATTGCAATTTTTTAAATGTCCTATTCTTAGAAACACTGGGACTTTGCTTTAAAACAGTGTCATTTTCTTTATTTAGATCCAATTAATAGGAATCTGTAATATGATTGATATATGTTATTTTGTATCGGAAACCAAATATAGTAATCATTTCATTCTTAACATATCTATTATTTTTTAATGAACAATTCAAATCAAAAGCAAAGCATACTATCTACCTGCTCTTTGCACCAAACTCCTATTAAACCACTGTGAAATGCCCTAACATCATAATTTGTGGTAAATAAATCTGATTGAACATGTTAACATGCCCAGGTTCATATAAAACAATCTCCAAATATAGATTGCACTAGAGATACTAAGAAGCAGGTATACTAATCTTATATTCACATGATTCACTCAGCTATAAATGAATTTGAACAGAGACTAAATGTACAACTGTCAAATTAATAAAAAGTGGGAAAAAATTCAAGTAAAAGTTTAAGCTTCTTCTTAAACAAAAATAACTTGTTTTTAAAACTCTGAAATATCCAGTTAACGTTTTACTTCTTCAGTACTAACTTTTGACAAGAACAAAGTACTTTCATTTCAGCTATAGATATTCCTGTAGGATTAATATGATGTCTCTAAAACTTAGGAGTTAGCAATGCTATTGGTACTGAAAATTCACTTCCACCAATATCACAGACTTTATTAAAATCAATTTGATTTACTGAAGTAATACTCTATAGAGTGTTTAGCTCCAACACAAAAATTAGTTCTCAGTTTTAATCTTGGCCCTGCCATTTACTAGTTTGCCCTAACTTAGGCTTCTTCAACATCTGTAAGATACAGTTTAAAAATACCTGTTCTGTAGTATTACAAGAACTTAAAAACTGAGGCAATATGAGCTATTATGATTAATTACTACCTTTTTGGACTATTATATTTCACACAGTATTACACTGCACTCAAGTAGAATAAAATTACACACAGACTAAACACTCCATCAAACTTTCTAAGCTTCTACCAAAGCTTTTGCAAAAACTGGCCTGGTTCTGAGAATTATAGACAATGCCTAAACAGGTATAACTTCAGGCTATTAAAGCAGATTTATTTATGCAACACATAACAGGCCAATATGAGACTCTCACATGAAAGTCACAGTCTCAACATTCAGGAGACAGACTTAATTTCAAATGAGGTTTCTATTCAAATAAGTCTTCAGTAGAATTTCTACCACCCTGATACCCCTTCTTAGCAAACTTCCTGTTTTCTCTCCCTGTCTATCTCTGTCTGTCTGTCTGTCTGTCTGTCTGTCTGTCTGTCTCTCTCTCTCTCTCTCTCTCTCTCTCTCCCTCTGTCTCTCTCTCTCTGTCTCTCTCTTCATTTTTGAGACTGGATCTTCTTATGTCATTCAGGCCATCTTGAACTCATTGTGTATCCCAGGCTGGCCTCAGATTTGCAGTAATCTCTCACCCTCACCCTTCTTGTGCTAAGATTACAAGCGTGCACCACCACACCTAGGATATTTATTTCTTTGTATTAGCAAATCTCAAATAAAACTAACCTGAAAGAATAATACAGTAATGAATCTTTTTCCTTATTAATTATTGTATTTTATCTTTACAGGATCACTTAGCAACACAGAACATCTTATTTATGACTTTTGTATAAAAGTAACTACTTGAAACTTTTTTTTTGAAGCTCATAAAATTGATGTGAAGACTTTATGATTTCAGGCTGAACATTTAGGGTTAAAATACTAACAGGTAATATAGTATATTCTTATGTAGCATCTTTTATACTGTTTAACATAAAACTGTGATGTTAGGCTAACAGTGATATGGCAGTCTTATCCCTTCATTATAAACTATGACTAGAAAATAGTTTGTAAGGCATGAATTACATTTTATACAGATACTCAATTCCCATTCAAATATAAACCTCATGTTTACCAAACTTAATTTTTATTTTTTATTTATCTTTTTGAGACAGGGTTTCCCTATGCAGTTTGGGCTGGCCTTGAGCTCACTTTGTATCCCAGGTTGGTCTTGAACTCCCAAAGGTCCTCCTGTCCCACCAAGACTGGTTAGTCTTTTTTTTTTTTTTTTTTTTTTTTAATACCAGGGATTGAACTCAGGACCTTGTGCTTACCAGGCAGGCACTTATGCCATGCTATATCCCTGGCTCTCCTCATTTTTAGACCATTATAAGAGTCAATAATTTCAGTAAGAATTGCAAAATAATTCCATATGCATTGTTCTTCCTATAGTCTGTCATTTTTCAGTAAAGCAGAGCCCCATTAGCCACAACAATTAAGTGACCTTGAAATGTGCCTCTCTGACCTAAATGAAAAAGGAAAACGAACCCTTTACTTTTGTGTAGTAATTTTCAAATACAGATAAGTTATAGACTAATGAAATGTTTGAATTTGGATTTTAGGTGAAAGTTTATTCCTATAGATTATTAATTGAAAAAAAGTTTGTTATAAAATTGTAGAGTACATCATTTTGGTAAACACACACACATGCACACACGCATGCACAAGCACATACAGGGCAAAGGAGTTGGTAACAAAGTCTAGGAAAACCTTGTGTGTAGCTTGTAATCCCAGCCCTCAAAAGGCCAAGGTAAGAGGATCCCTGTGAGTTGAAGGCCAGACTGGGCTGCACAGTGAGAACCTGTCTCAAGAAGACAAAGTCCAGGTAGGAACTGTGACCTAGATTATAGTCACAGTAGATTATGGTATTAACCCTGGAGCTATATTTTGTATTTGTAAACATAATATTTTATTAACAAAATGTTTACACCCTTCTTAGAACAAATTTTATAGTGATGTAGCATGTCATACTCTATAAGAAATATGTATGCAATATTTAAGCTACAACAATATCGTCAAAAAGTATGGCAACTCTTCCTTCATTTGCAAACTACTACCAGCATAAGTATAAAAAGGAAACTTATACAACAAAAAGCAAAAGATTTGTTTTGTCTGCATCTACAATACAGACATCATGCGGCTTGTATAGACTTCAGTCCAGCACAAGATCAAGACTGCAAAAATAAAGTTTTCAAACATCCATATAAGCTTGGCAAGCCCTCATTTCAGTATTTCGCTACAGGTAACCACGCAGCTTATCATGCAGTGTGAAGTCACAGTTATAAATCTGTCTGGTGCTACAAAACGGCCAACATTATAAGCAACTTTATTCGTAAAAGGTTCTATTATAAAAAAGCACAAATGGGCCAGCCAGATAGTGCAATGGATTAAAGAGCCTGCTTAGGCAGATGAAGGAACTGGGGTTCATCCCCGGTGTGCCATGCTGGCGCCACCCCCAGAGCACCCTGGGACTGCGACTGAGACTGGGTGTGATAGTGCGCATCTGTAATCCCAGCACGTGAAAGGCTGAAAACAGGAAGATCACTACAAGTCAAATCTGTGTAGTGAGACTCTGTAGGCTCTGTACTAAATACATTTTTAAAAAGTCACAAATATCTTACCCCTTCCACCAGATCTTGAAAAGACACAATATTCTTGGGATTGCTAGTATGACAATTTAGCTTTTTTTTTTTTTTTTTTTTTTTTTTTTCTGTTTAGGTATTGTAGCTATTTCTAAAGGACTTGACGTCCACTTGAGGTTGAGGAAAACAGTGAAAATCGAGAAGTATCTTCGGGTTTCTCACCTTGGATAATGGGAAGATTGGAGAATAAATTGCTTTCAGGGAAAATAATGAATTTGGAACATTTGAGAAAAGCAAACTATACACCAGATATTTTAATGGATTTCTTTTAAATTTTCCAACAAATCAAAAACAAGTTACTTCTGTTTTCTCAAGAATATTTTTTGGGAGGGCCAGTGAGATAGCTCAGTACATTAAGCCCCTGCTTAAGCAAGTGCAGGCACCGGGGTTTGATCCTCAATACCACATGCCTCACTGGCCCCGCCCTGGGTGCACTGAGCTGTCCCCTGAGTCCAGGCATGGTGGTGCACACCTGTAATCCGAGCGGTGAGGAGCCTGAGACAAGATCACTATGGAGTCAGAGCTGTGTAGTGAGACTCTACATTTAAAAAAAAAGAATATTTTAGGGGCCCAGGAAAATAGCTGGATGGTCTAAGCACCTGCCTGGCAAGCTCAAGGACCCAGATTTGATTGCCAGCACCACACACCCTGCTAATCTGCACCAAGCGGGCCACCAAGTCCAGATGTGGTGGAGCACACCCATAATCCCAGTGCTGAGGAGACTGAGACAGGAGGATCACTGTGAGTCTAAGCAGCATAGTGACACCCTGTACCAAATAAATAAAATATTTTTTAAAAATTAAAAAGAATTTTTTTTAATTCTTTGTTTTTTTTTTTTAAATCAGAACTCAAACTCAGGACCTTGCAATTGCCAAGCAGGTGCTGTGTCATTATTCTATACTCCTGCCCCTCCTTTTTAATTCCTTGTGCTCCAAATATTTGAATAGTTCTGGAAAGGTGTCTAAAATGTTATGATTATGCTTTGATGGGAGAGGTGGAAAAAAAGAGGAAGCCCAAGTTTCTACTCGAGCAACTACATGTATCTATTATTCGCTGAGAGAATGTGCAGGCAGACACACTCTCCAATTCATGTTTCTCTTTTATACCTGATTATTTGGCTACTTCCTTACCTTTCCACGTGCATATCTTGTGATCTTCTCAATATTTACATCTGTGGCTGGGGATATAGCTCAGCAGCATAAACATCTGCCTGGCAAAGTGCAAGGTCCTGAGTTCAAGCCCTGGTGCCACAAAAGAAGTTTACACCTACCTACATTTTGATGGCAGCATATTGCCTGTTGCATGTAGATAAGAAAAGAAAAAGACTCAAGAATGGCACGAGACCTTTGCCTTGAGCAGCACAGTAGGCAGTGGTACAATTGTCCAGATTGGGAGGGGCAGGTTTGGTCAAGAAATGGGTCAAGGGGATGCTCAATTTTTGGTACCTGTGAGATACTTAAAGGGATAAATCACATAATAAGTTGCATATATGGATCTGATACTCTGGGCTAAAATATCACCTCAAAATGGGAACCACCAGGCCCAATTTTTTTACCTTTTATATTTCTGTGCTGGGCATGACTACATGGGTTATTGTGCACTTTAATATGCACATATGGTCATGTCACAATCCTGCTTAAAATATCTGAAAAACTTTCTGTAAAGAATCCAAAATTCTTAATACATGTGCTCCCTTCAGCAGCACATATGGCAAAATTCTTAATACAACGTATAAATGTATCCCTCGTCTATGTCCCATCTCTTTCCACCCCTCAACCTTCATGCTCGGACCCTGATTCCATGCCTCTTAACGTTCCATGCTTTAACGTGTTTTGCTGCCATGACTCATGCTTGCTTCTTGATGTGGAATGCCTGTTTCTTAACCCCTTCATCCCATTCATGTTTATTCATTCTTTAATTCATATAGCTCCAACCATGAAATGCCTTTCCATAAAGAAATCTCCCTGAACAAAAGTCAGGTATATTTGTCAGTTAAGGATCATATTTTGCTATACAATGATGATCTCTTAACTATGTAGGCGATGAGCAACTGTGTTAGTCCATTTTCTATTCTACTAACACAGTACTACACACTGAATTATAAAGATTTATTTTGACTCATGGTTGTGGAAATGCAAGGTCGAGAGCATGACTGTGTTGTAGGCAGCTGAAGTAGGTAGAAATATTCTAGGCAGTCAGACAAGGCCAGACCCTCAATGAGACAAGGTGACTTTGCAACTTGGAAGAAACGGGCACTCCCATATGGGTCATACCTCAAGATAAAAGAGGAAACACACAGCTACATACTTCCCTAGGGATGGACACCAGGAATTGATATTCTAAATAGGTATCAGTCCCCTTGAAAGAGCCCAAATGAGTCACTAGCCCATTCCCCAACAGGAAGAGACCCTGTCCCATATTCATGCCCACTTACTGCATGACTAGCTTCCCCATTTGGCCCTGGACTTAATCTATTTACCTGAGCAATGGTGTTTGTAATTTCAGTTGTTGACCTTATAGTTTTTTTTTCCTACCTCATGCCCAACTAAGTGAGTTCCCATGTCTTCTCCACCACCTTAGACCTGCCTCACTGCATTGTTTTCCTCTATAAAAGTTCCTGGAAAAGACAGCTTCCCAGGGACAACCGGCTTGGGTCCCCCTTCCTGTTCCTCTCTCAGATAGGAGCCTTCTTTCCCTTAATAAATATTTTCTGCTCATAACCTCCATTTGTTCCTAAAATCTATTCTTCAGTTTTAGAGAACATAAACTTGTCCAGGTACCTTTTAGGTTGGAGATCAGCTTTTTGTCCTGTGTCATTTGGAGGTTTCCCTGTATCAACTGGTGGTTACATCTGGTAAGGGTCTTTGTATGGAAACATTGCAAGATGGCAGAGGACATCAACTGGGAAGAGACAGGAAGTGTGCATATGTACAGGAAGTGTGTGTGTGTGTACGTACACAGGTATGTCTGGTCTCTCTATTCTTACAACGTCACTAAGATTCAATAATAATAAAAACCTTCTCTAATCCTCATCTCTCCCCAAAGGCTCCTTTTTTTTTTTTTTTTTTTTTTTTTTTTTGCAGAACTGGGGATTGAACTCACACCCTTGCGCTTGCCAGGGAAACGCTTATTCCATTGAGCCATCTTCCCAGCCCTCTAGAGCTTTTCTCCATAGTGAACCCAAATAAATTTCCAACCAATCATATCATAATGAAATGGCTCAAAGTGAAAAGCTAAGAGAAAAGTTTTACAGCTAGAACTGACTTTTCACTTATAAAGTAACATTTATAAGACCATAAACATACTTTCTTACAGAAACATTGCCAGCCAAAAGGGGATATAGGGAGTTAAAAGACTTCCTCAGACATGTCTTACAAAAAACGCTGAAGGAAGTTATTCAGGTTGAAATAAAAGGTTACCGATAAGCTAAACAGAATAAGAGAATATAAAACCCATTGTTAAATGCAAATATGTTCAAAACTACAAAATATTATGTTACTGTAATGGTAGTGGGCAAAATATTTTTATTCTAGTATAAGTCAAAGATAGTAATAGTAACAACGAAAAATCTGAAAAGATGCACAATACAAATAGATTGTGATAACAGTAACAAAATTTGTGTGGGCAAAGAAGTTAAAATATTGATTTGTATTTAATAAGGTTTAGTTGTTATTAGGTTAAAATAGACTGGTAAAACTGTAATACATCTTATGTAAGACCCAAGTTAAACACACCTAAACACACAAAATACCTATAGAACATACAGGGGACAGAAAAAAATCAAAGTATACCAATACGTATGCATGCATGCAGAGAGTCAACAAGGCACAGAGGAATACAAAGAGAAAAGGGTAAATAATGTTTACATGATACTCACTTTAGCTTTAAATACAATATAAGTTTATTTATTTATTTATTTGCTACAGGAACTCATTACATGGCTTGGACTCGTAGGGATCCTCCTATCTCAGCCTCCCCAACGCTTGCTTTATGGATGTGATTCCCCCATGCCCAGTTTCCATGGCTGGAAAGACATGAGTAGTACTGGGGATGGAATCAGGGTCCTTCCACTTGCCAGGCAGGTGCTTAGACCACCGAGCTATCTCCCCAGCCCAAATTTTAATTGAAAAGAGATATAAAGATATTCCATTCAGTTGATAAAAAAAGAGAGAAAGGTTTGTTTTTATTCTGGACAAAAATAATCTGCTGGTTAAAAAACAATCTCTCACATGAGACAAAGAAGTACGTTCTCTAGGGAGCCAG
Source organism: Ctenomys sociabilis (assembly GCA_004027165.1). Lineage (NCBI taxonomy): Eukaryota > Metazoa > Chordata > Mammalia > Rodentia > Ctenomyidae > Ctenomys > Ctenomys sociabilis. The sequence continues at coordinate 10,854 of PVKA01052625.1, forward strand.
GGAGATGGCTCGGTGGAATAAGCACTTCCCTGGTAAGCACAAGGGCCTGAGTTCAATCCGTGGTTCCGCCAAAAAAAAAAAAAAGGCTAAAATGTGTATTGTAGTAAAAGTCACCATCCCATTAATTCTTCTCAGAATACTTCCTCTCCAGTTATCCCATCATTCTTGCTAATTTCTGAAGCAATTCTGGAGTTCTATTTTTTTTTTTATTGAGCTCAGGACTGGCATTTGTGCCACTGAACTACATCCCCGGCATCCTACTGTGTTTTTCAGCAAGTTATTTGGATAGAAATGAAAGGTTGCTAAATAGCCAAAGAGCATATGAAAGGCTAGGGCCAAAATGTTGGCTGGCCTTGTGGCTCTTCTATTTCTCCAACTCTGACTTGTGATCTTAGGTTGTTAACCATCCAGAAGAAAAGCTGATTAGTATCCTGCAGCATATGCCATTCACTTTGCCTCATCTGACTCAATTGATTTTACTTGTTGTACATTTCCTTTTGTATTTCTGCTTTTCGCTTGTTATACTAGGGAGACTATACGATATTTACACATGTGGTCTGGTTTATTTCACTTATGAGTATATGTTCAAGTGGCATCCACTTCAGTATAAATGCTTCAAACTTATCATTCTTAATAGCTGAGTAATACTCCATTATATAGAAATACCACATCTTTTTCAACCATTCCTCATGTGATGGACATCTTGGTTGTTTCCAAGATTTTGCTATCACACATTGTGCTGCTATAAACATAG
>PVKA01052626.1:0-11614 GCA_004027165.1 Ctenomys sociabilis
GGGGGGGGGAGAGATTAATTTGGATAAAAAAATTAAGGTGTCTTAAGTACATGTACTAATTCCTCATAATGAATGCGATCATTTTGTACTGCAAGTGTGTATGAAGAAAACTAAGAATGTTCCTTTAAGCCTGCTCATAACATAGGCTAGAGATGTGGCATGGAAGCGAAATCACTAGTCACAAAAGAAGATTAAAAAGCTGATGTATTTAAAACGATGCCAAGAATAGGAGAAAAGGAATATGGACTGAACTACACCAATATGTGTGGATTGAAAAATTTTTAATAGAAGGAAATATGGGATTTAAGTTGAAGCACAGAAAAGACTGCAGATACGATAAATAAAAATAAATCTATATCAGCTGCATTACTGCACATAGGTAGAACTTGAGAAAAAGAGACATTAATGCAAATGCCAATGAATAGGCTGACTCCAATTTTTCTTCAATACTGACACATGGTAAGAAATGGTTCTTTGGATTGTCAAGTGAAAGTTATCATTAAATTTGAAGTTTATTCCTGCCTAAATTATGAGTCAAAAGTAGATGTATCCTGTAAAAGGAGATGGAAGAGGATAACCAGAAAATGGAAAGCTATTCCTTGCTCCTGGGAAAGAACCAACATAGTAAAAATAACCATACTTTCAAAACTCCTATACAGATTTAAAGCAATATCAATAAAAATACCATTATAATACTTCATAGATCTGGAGAAGACATTCCTAAAATACCGTCATAATCGGAAAAGACCTAGAAAAACAAAGTAACTCTGGGGCAACAAAAAGTCAGGGGACATCACAATCCAAGACCTCAAATTGTACTAGAAAGAAAGCTACTGTGGTGAAATCAGCATGGTATTGAAAAAAAACAGGCCTGAGTATCAGTAGAACAGAAGAAAAGATGTAGATGCAACCCTAAACACATCCAGCCACCTTATGTTTGACAAAGAGACCAAACATGTTCACTGGAAGAAAGATAGTTTCTTTAATAAATGATGCTGGAAAAACTGGCTTTCCACATGTTGAAGACTTAAAACTAGAACCATGCACTAAACAAAAGTCAAAATGGATCAAAAATAGAAATACTACATTTACTGGAAGAGAAAGTAGTTAGAAATCTTGCAGATATAGTTGTAGACAAAGACTTAATGAACAAAATCCAAATGCAAGGAAAATAGTACAAAGAATCAGCAAATTGAACCTCAGCATTTTGAAAAGCATTTACACAACAAAAGAAACCAGAGAGTGAAAAGACAACCTACAGAGAGGAAAACCTTACAAGCAGTTGTCCCACAAGCAAAAGACTTATATCTAGAACAGAGAATTGAAAGCAAAATCAGACCCCCAAAATGCAAAAACCCATCCAAAACTGCAAATTTGAGATGAATACTTACTTCTCAGATTAAGAAAAAAAATAAAATAAACAAATATATGAAAAATGTTCAACATCATTGGTCATTAAAGAGATGCACATTTTTTGAGCACAAGAATAGGTGGGTTTTTTTTTAAAGAAAGACCCCCCAAAAAAAACACCACAAACATAAAAACAAAATTCCAAACAATGGAATTTTGATAGGGGAGAGGGCAATGGTCAACACATTGCACACTGTTGTCTTTAAATTAGTTACTCAGAGGGTGAATACCAGCATTAATTGTCCAGGCAATGTTAGCACAAACTTAACTTTTTGATGAACTAAAAAAGAAAAAAAAAACTAGTGGGATACCTATATATCCTTTTTGCTATTACTTTCCTTCTTTTTTCCCTATATCTCTAAACCAGTTTCTCTTTCTTTTTGAAGTTTCTTCCCTTTTTATAGTATCTACTGGGCATTTAAAATCACACTTATCGTTTCAGCTTCTCACACTAGTAAGACAATACAGTGTTCCCACATTTGTGTCTAGTTTTCACGTACCAGTTTGAACTCAAATTTCACCATTTACCTATTAAATTATCCAGTTTATCTTTTTATGGCTGAGTAATACTCCAGTATATAAAAATACCACTTTTTTGCCGGGCGTGGTGGTGCATGCCTGTAATCCCAGCACTCGGAAGGCAGAGGCAGGAGATTGTTGTGAGTTTGAGACCAACTTGAGCTACAAAATGAGCTTAAGGTCAGCCTGAACTTCATGGTGAGACCCTGTCTCAAAATAAGTGAATAAATAAATAAATAAAAATACCACTTTTTAAAATCCATTCCTGGGTTGATGGGCATCTGGATTGTTTCCAAGATCTAGCTATTACAAACTTTGCTGCTATAACATGGGTGTATATATTTCACTGTGGAACAATGTTTTTAATTCTCTTGGGAAGATACCCAGAAGAGGAATAAAATAGCTGGGCCAAATAGGATCTCCAACTCTAGTTTTTTAAGGAATCTCCATATTGACTTCCTCAGTGGTTCTACCAGTCGCTACTCCCAACAGTGGAGAAGAGTTCTTTATCCCTACAACCCCTCCAGCATTTGTTATTTGTTGCTTACTTGATAATAGTCATTCTTTCAGGGTTCAAACCTTAGTGTTTTAATTTGCATTTTTCAAATGGCTAATGATGTGGAACTTATTTATTTGCTGTTTGTATGTTTTCATCTGTGTTATGGTTTGTATCTAATTGTCCCCGCGAAGGCCTCATGTAAATCATGGTGGGGTCATCACTTGAGGAGCACCACGTGGCTCGAGGGGCGGAGCCAGAGGATGGGGCGGGGCCAGAGTGGTGTGAGAACAGTTAAACTGACAGCATGTGCCCCACCCCCAAAGGCTGGTGGCCGCTCTTGGCGGTATGGAGCAGACTCCCTCGGAGAGGTGGAGAGGGTCATCCTGGACACAGTAGTGCCGCATCCTCTCCTCCAGTTTCTTGAAATATTTAGTAACTCTGAGCTAAATAAACCTTTCCTTCCCTCATTTTGAGTGTCTGGTATTTGTCCCAGCAACGAGATAAGAGTAACTGATACAATCTGAAAAGTATGTATTGATCTCTGATGCTCATTTTTGGATTGGGTCTTTAAATTTGGAAGGACAGATTTTTTTTTTTTTTTTTTTTTTTTTTTGAGTTCTTTGTGCATTCTTGATAGTAAACCTTGATTGGAGAAACATCCAGAAAACACTTTCCCCACACTGTGGTTCAGATCTTCACTCTGTTGATGGTTTCTCTTGCTATGCAAACGCTTTTCAATAGGATGAGCTCCCAATTGTTGATTATTTGTGAAAATTCTTGTGCAGCTGGGGTTTTATTCGTAAAGTCTTTGCTTACACTGATGTTTTAAAGAGTTTTAACTATTTTATCTTCCAGCAGATTTAATGTTTCTATCTCAATATTTAAGTGTTTGTTCCATTTTGAATTTAGCTAAGTGCATGGTGAAAGATATAGGCCCAATTTTGATTTTTGACATGTGCAGAGCTAGTTTTTCCAGCACTATTTTTTTTTACTTTTTTTTTTTTTTTTTTTTTGGTGGAACTGGGACATCTCCCCAGCCCCCTACCAGCACTGCTTATTAAAGATGCTAGACATTTGCAAATTAAAACAACATTGAGATTCCATCTCCTCCCATAAAAAATGGCTACCATAAAAAAATCAACTGATTACAAATGTTGGAGGGCCTGTGGGGAAAAAGGTACCATTCTCCTTTGTTGTTAGGAATGTAGATTGGTTCAACCACTCTGGAAATCAATGTGGAGATTCCTTTAAAAACTAGGATTAGAAGGCCCATTTGAATCATCTATTTTCCTTCTGCATATCTTTCCAGAAGAATTAAGAACATCATACCACAGTGATATATGTTCCCCCATATTTATAGTAGTACAACTTGTAATAATTAATTTTGAGGTACAACTTGCATTAATTTAATCTTGAAAAAGCCCAATGCCCACCTACTGAGGAACAGATAAAAAAGATGTGGGCTTTTTTTATTCAATGAAATACTAGTCAACTATAAAGAAGGATAAACTGGAGACTTTTATAGGTAAAGGGTATAACTCAATACCATAATCATATGTGAAATAAATCAGACTTTCATGTATAAATATAGTATTGTCTCACTAGTGTGAACAACTGCACAAGTATATAAGATTCAAATGTACAATAGATATTTTAAAGTGTGAAGAAACTGTTCAAAAGTATAAAGTCTAATAGAGGAAAGGGAGAAAAATGAAAGGGAAATGTATACACAGGATAGTTAAAATAGTTGTAAAACTAGTTTCTCTTAGTTCATTGAAAAGAAAGTTTTGTGTTAATTTTGTTTGGGTAAGGTATTATCTTGTGCTCTGAATAACTTTTATGCAGAGAACAAAGTGCAACGTATCAACTATTGCAACTGTCCTAACAACCTGTTTTGAAACTCAGTTTCAGTTTAACTTTATCTTTTTCACTTTAAAATTAAAACATTAAATATAGAAATAAGCAATTTTGGAAAAGAAAATATTAAAAATTATTGTATACAGTCTCACTCTGAGAGAACTAGTAGGGGAAGAAGGTGAGAGAAAAACAGAGAATTAAGAGACAAAGGAGAGGGGAAGGAGACAAGGAAATAAAAAAGGAATTGAGATGTGTTATGCACATGTAACAACTTCCACCAGGAATGTGATCACTGTGTACTATGACCATACATTAGTGTCACTTCTTTTTTATGTATTTGGTGCAGGGTCTCACTACACAACTCAGACACTTGTAGTGATCCTTTTGTTTTCAGCCTCCCCAACCCTGGGGTTACAGGCGGGCAGTGAAGGTAGGGCTGGCATGGCGTATGGTGTTGGGGATTGAACCTAGCTCCCTGCGCTGACCTAATCAGGTGCTTAGTCCACTGAGCTATCTCACTGGCCCTGAACATGTATTAGTAAAAAGTAAGAATTCTTAAAAATCTGCATTAGGATGATGTACTTGTAAAGAATAAACCAGGTGACATACTTTCACGTAGTTCATGTCAGGTCTTCACAATTGGACCCCTTCCAAACTGAAGAGAAAAACTCCTACAGACCACTACTCTGTTCAAGCAGAAAGCCCTCCACTCACTCAGCCTGAGACACTAAACTAACTTGGCTCATTTGGTTGGTTCTCAGGCTTATGGGAAACCCTGTAGATCTACAAAATGTCATGCTGTAAATCAGCAGAATGCCACTGTCATCCTGCACTTCCTTTCCCCTCAAGAAGCATGAGACCCAGCCATAACCCTTGGGAAACTTACAATTTTCCATCTTCCTCAGTGGGACACCCTTCTCATATCTAAGCTAGTCTATAGAGCAGGCTCTCTGGCCTTCTTGCCCTTGATCAGGCACCACCTAGTCTGAAATAAAGATTTTGCTGTTTGTTTCAATCCTGCCTGACCCATGTGTCTTGGTCTCTTCTTGGGATCTAGACTGACAATATCTGTAATTTACATTAGGATCACTCTTGGCATTGTGTAGTTTTTTTTTTTTTTTTTTTTTTTTTTTGTGGAACTGTCATCAGTAGTTCTGGATTTTCCAGAATATCACATAGTGTGTATCATGTAGAATGCGTACCTTCTTCAGACAGCTTTCTTTCACTAAATAATATACATTTAATGTTCCTCTGTGTCACTTTGTAGATTGGTAGGTTATTTTATTTATTTATTTTTTTTGCAGAACCAGGGATTGAACTCAGCCAGGCAAGCACTTAATTCTACTGAGCCATTTCCCAGCCCTAGGCTATTCTTTCTAGTGATGAATAATATGCCATTTTTTAGATGTGCCATAATGTACTTACCCGTTTAGTGGTTGAAGCATATGTTTGTTCCCCCCACACCTTAGAAATTATACATCAAGCTGTCATAAAAATCATGTGTATGTTGTTATATAGATATGTCTTAAATTCCTTTGGATAAATCTCCAGCCTAACTTCACAGTTGCTGGACTGTATTATAAGTCTATGTTTAGCTTTGCAAAAATTTATCAGAATGTTGTTCAAAGCATTTATACTTTCCCGCTGACTATGAATGACAGTTCTCATCATTCTACATTCTTGCCACTATTTGTTGTTGGTATTTTGTATTTTAGTTACCTGAGTATATTCAGAATGACATCTCATTATTGTTTTAACTTGCAATTTCCTCATGACATATGGTGTTGAGCACCTTTTCATGTCTTCTTAATGACATATATGTCAATGCTTAACCCATAGTTTACCTAGACTGGTTTCTTGTTATTGAGTTTTAGGAGTTCTTTTTTAAATAAAAGTTTTAAATCAAATATGTGTGCACAAATATTTTCTTCCAGTCTGTGCTTGTCTAACAGTGATCTTTCACATGTCACTAACTTAATTTTTACAGTGTTACAAATAAAACTCAGGTCCTTATACATGTAAAACTGTTTAGATTTGTGTCTAGGCATCTCCCCAAGGCCTTGTGTGGTCATAGGTGGGGCTTTTCAGAGGTGGCTGCATCTACAGTGTTTGATGCTGGAATTACAGGTGTGTGATCACTAACTTAGCCCACTGATCGGCTGGCCATAGTTCTTGCCATGGATAGTGGAAAGGCCTTCTGTGAGTGTGAGTGCCACTCACCTTAACAGCTTGTAGTCTGCCCACCATGAACCTTTTCTGGGGCCTTGCATGCCACTGAGCTACATCCCCATCCTCAGAAAAAGTTTGTGTTGGTCCACAGTTTGTAAAAGTTTCAGTTCTAGTTGGCTGCCTCTAAGGCATGGAGGCACAGCAGAGGGGCACTGCAGAGGAGAAAAGGTTCATGGTGGGCAGAAGGCAGCAAAGCAGTGAGGTAGCAAGCAGCAAGTGACAAGAGCAGTCTCTTCCTGTTCTTCACATTCTATCCAGACTACAAGCTGGGTTCAGGTATTTTGTCTCAGCAAGAAAATTAACTAAGATCTAGGCAAATGCTCTGCCATTGTGCTTTTGGTGTGGAAAGTCATTGGTAAACATAAGGGCACCTAAATTTTCTCTTATGTTCTCTTCACACATTTCATAATTTTACTTTTAGATCTTTGTACATTTTGAATTAATAACTATGAAATATATAAAGTCTGTGTATAGGTTATTATTTCAGGCATGTAAATATTCATTTGTTTTTGCATTATAGGTTGAAAAAACTAGCCTTTCTCCACTGAATCATGAATAAAAGATGCTCACTTAGTCAAACATCAAATCACAGGATTTGTGTGGATATATTTATAGGTTTCTAGTCTGTTCCACAAATCTGTATGTCTATTTTTTAAAGAAATGATTATACATTTTCCTTATCACTGTACTTTTTTCTTCTTTCAGACAGCATCTTGCTGTGCATTGCAAGCTGATGTTGGCCCTGCGTCTTCCTGCCTCAGCTTCCCAAGTGCTGGAATCATGGGCTTGAGCAGTCATTCCTTGCTTCTACTGTAGTTTCATAGTAAGTCTTGAAGTCAGTGTCAGTCATTTGAACTTATTATTCAGCACTGATGGGATATTTACCCTTTTCATGTGAGCTTACCTTTAGTTTGTTGATATTGATATCACAAACTTTCTGAGATTTTCACTAAGACTTTCTCAAAAGTATAAAGTTGGGAATAACTGACATATTAATAATATTGCATCTTCCTATTCCTTTGTTTTTCGGAATTGGGGATTGAACTCAGGCCCTTGTGCTTGCCAGGCAAACACTGATTCCTGGTGCCCTACATCCTCCTATTCATAAACACAAATTATCTTTCCATTTATTTTCATCCTTAGCTTCTCTTATTAGCATTTATACTATATGTAGATATAGATATATCATATTTTGTTGGATTTATTTTCAGGTATTTCATTTTTAAAGCTATTGTAAAAAGTGTTATGTTTGAAATTTAAATTGTTTGTTACTAGGCTGGCAAGATAGTTCAGAAGACTAAGCACCTACTTAGGCAAACATGGGACCAGGGTTCGATCCCTGGCCCCACATGTCACACCAGCACTGCCCTCAGGCTTGCTGAGCTGACAACTGGGTCTGGGTATGGTGTTTTCAGCCTCCCCAGCGCTGGGTTTACAGGTGTGCACCACGACGCCTGGACTCTGTCACCAGCTCAGCATGTCAAGGGCAGGGCTAGTGCAGCATGTGGCACCAGGGTTTCCCAGGTCCTGCACTTACCTAGGTAGGCACTTAGTCTTCTGAGCTCTCTCTCCAATCTGCCAGTATGATCTTGAATAGGAATGATAAAAGGCTACATCTTTGCCTTTTTACTGATCTTGGGAGGAAAACAGCTAGCTTCTCACCATGATGTTAACTGTAGGTATTTTTATATATGTTCTTAATGATGTATTCTTAGTTTCCTAAGAGGTTTTATGATGTGTCATGTTTTTCAAATGCTTTTTGTCTATCGGTTGCTATTATTAAATAATTTTTCTATAGTGTGTTTATGAGATGGATTACCTTCATTATTCAATACAGAGTCAGTCTTGCATATCTGTAATAGATCACACTCTATTGTGATGTGTACATTGATATAAACGTTCTTTATACACCATTGGATTGGATTTGATAAAATGTTTCTGAGATATTTTGTTTCTATGGTTATGAGAAATGTCAGCCCACAACATTCCTTTCTTGTCTTTGCCTGAGTTTGATTTCAGAGCAATGCTAGCCTTATAGAATCACTTTGAATCCAGGTACACTATTGAAATTGCTTATTGAATCTAGAAGTTTCAACATATTGGAAATGTTCTTCTTCTGATTTCTGTAAGAGATTATAAAGTAATAGTATTTTAAATAGCATTTTAAAATACTCTATAGAGCTCAACAGTGGACATATCTGGCCTGTTGCTTTCTGTCTTGAAAGATTAGAGGTTGTTGGTTCAATTTAGTTAATATATAATTTGCAAGATCTATTTCTTCTAGTGTAAGTTTTGCCAGCATATATAATTTCCTCTAATTATTTTAATTATTTTTATTCAAAGCCTCTGACATATTTAGACCACCTGAAATGAGAATGATTTAAATAATGGGATCAATGCATACATATTTTAACCATTTTAAATTTATTGCTCTTGTTCATTGATTCATTTCTTTGTATACTTTTTGTGGCTTTAATTTAGCATTCTATGTGACTACATTACCCTAGGATATTAATTATGCTATACTTTTTAAGGAATAAAATTGTTCTACTAGAGTGTCAAATTTGTTTTGCAAATAGCCTGAGCATATTAGCTTTTATTATTCTAAAAATAGATAAGTGCTATGGTTTGTTTTTCAATGTATTCCCAATGCCCTTATGCTCAAAGGTTTGCTCACCAGCGTGCAACATTACTGGAAGTGGTGGAAGGGGACCTGATGAAAGAGTGCTGGGTCACTGAGGTGCTGCCCATTAAGACACCATCTTGACCTTCTTCTCTCTCGCTCTCCCACCTCTCTGCACCTTCCTGCCTTTCTCTGTCTCTTTCTGGCTGACTATGAGGTAAGCACATTCTCCACTTTGTTATATCACTCTGTCTTATTTCCCTATGTTATTAAAAATTAAATGGAAAGAAAATAAAAGAGAAAACACTAATCCAATTTAAGGAATTCATCATAATTAAAAAGATAGGCTTCCAAACTCTACTATTTTAATGCAGCCTTCCCATTCTGAACTGTGTTCTGCATGCTTGTCTAGGTTTCTTTATTGTCTCTGTTCTTCCTGAATCACAAGCAAGTTCTTTCTGCATGAGTTAAATTTACTTCTGGAGTTGGTGGCTCATTATAGGTTTACATTTCCTGGGCTTTGGATGCCTACAGGGTCTTTGATATTCCCCAGTGATTGGTTGGTTAATTCTGTGGAATTTGCTTCTGTCTTCAGGGAAATACTTCTGACATCCATTAATTTTTAACCAAATAAAATTTGCATTTCTAAAATCTTTCTAAAGTTGGCCCTAATAGATACCTGATTATCACTACATACCTATAAGTCATTTTATTATAAAATATTCCAAACACACTAAAAATAGTTGGATTATTACTCCTCATAGAAGATCCCAAAAACTATTATAAAAGACTTCTAGATTCAATAAGCAACTTCAGTAGTGCACCTGGACACAAAGTCAACAGTCAAAAATCAGCAATGTTCCTCTACACACTGACAGAGAAATTATGGAAACAATTCCTTCCATGATAGCGTTGAAAAAAATGAAATGCTTAGGAATCAAACTAACAGAGGAAGGGGAAGTTCTCTACATCAAAAGCTACAATATTTTGAAAAAGGAAATCAAAGAGGTTACCAGGTAATGGAAATACATCCCTTGCTCATGGGTAGGAAGAACAAACACTGAAAATGGTGATACTTCTAAAATTCTTATACAGATTTAATGCAATCCTCATCAAAATGCCACTAGTATACCTCACAGAATTAGAGAAAACATTCCTAAAATTCATTTGAAACTAGAAGAGACCTAGAATAGCAAAAACAATTATAGGCAATAAAGGCAAAGCTGAGGCTATCACAATTCCTGACTTGAAATTATACTACAGAGTTACTGTGGTAAAAACAGTATGGTATTAGAGAGAGGAAAAAAAAAAAACCAGACCTGAAAACCAGTGGAATAGATTAGAAGATGCAGAGACAACTCCAAACACACTCAGTCACTTCATCTTTGACAAAGATAAGGGTCAAACCCCTTCACTGGGAGAAAGTAACTTCTTTAATAAATAGTTCTTGGGTGAAAAAAAAAAAAGCCAAACAGGTTTTCACATGGTGAAAACTAAAACTAGTTTTAGTACATGTTTACCACCATGTAAGAAACTAAAAATAACATGGATTAAAAAAAAAAAAGTCTACCATTGTTGAATTCCTATCATCTTGTTTTTTAAAGATTTGGTGTCATTTCTTAATGTTTTTAAATTTTGTTTGAAAATAAAAAAAATATAAACTTCCTTCTGACATGAATGAACAGTAGGTGGAAGCAAAGAAATCCTTTAATGCCAAATGGAGACACGGGTCAGAGCTTTTATGAGATGGGGCTAGAGGTAGAGTTTAAGGTGCCGACTGGGGGAGGGGTGGTGCTGGGAATAACAAAGGAAAGTTCAGGGTTAACCCGGGCAGAGGGCGTGGAGGCAGTCCGAAGAGGTGCCTCAGCCTTGCTTCTGGGATGCCTGCGGGGGCAGACCCGCCGCCCGAAGCTCAGTACCCCGCTGCATGGGCACAGACCCATCAAAATAAATGTTTTCTTTTTGTAAAACAGAAACTAAATATTAAAATAGAAACACTAAACCTGCTGGAAGACTAAACAGGCAGAGCTCTTGAAGATGCAGATGTATGCAAGGATTTCATGAATAAAGCCCTGAGGGCATGGGGAATACTACAAAGAATAAGCAGCTGGGCTCTCACCCTACCAAAAAGCTTCACACGGCAAAAGAAATCACCAACAGAGTGAAAGGGCAACTGATAGAATAGGAAAACATTTTGATTAATTGTTCCTCAGACGAAGGACTAATACCTAGAACATACAAAGTGTTTATTTAGGCCAGCCAAATAGCTCAGCAGATTGAAGCCGCAGGGGACTGCCGTGCCAACCCGGCCCAGAGCGTGCTGAGATGGCAATTGAGACTGGGCTTGGTGGTGTGCGCCTGTAATCTCAGCTCTTTTTTGGAGGCTGTTAACAAGTGGATCACTACGAGTCTGATCTAGTAGTGAGACTCTAAACACCCTATAGTCCTTTCCTTAAAATACAAAAAAAAAAAAAAAA
>PVKA01052627.1:0-11623 GCA_004027165.1 Ctenomys sociabilis
ACAACACAATCCAACACAGTCCAGCATTCCACAACAATAGTGAGTTATCTGAAGAAATTGTCGACCATAGCCATTTACAGCTCAGCTTAATATTATGGCCCCGCGATGTATACTTCATTTTTATACAGTGTGGAGACTCCTCAAAACAGTAGGACTAGAAATCCCATTCAAGCCGGCCATCCCTCTTAGGTTTAATTTTGAGCAGGAAATGTAAATAAAGATAACAGGTTAGAATTATGTTGACTAATTGACAGTGATACATAAAGAGGTATGGAAGTAATTTAGAACTTTTGAGAAGCTGTGGATTTCTTATGAAACTTTATAGCAATATATTTGAGGAAATGATGGTTAGACAAAAGATAAGCATAAGCACAGGGAAGAGAAGAGGCAAGGCCAAATGAAGTCAAGCATCACCATGGCAGAAGTAATAATCTAGTTGACTAGCAGTCAAAAATTCTGGACCTTATTCAAGTTTAGTTAAATCTTTGGGTTACAAGTTTCAGTGTGGTCAACTTTGAACAAAATGTGGTAGAGCAGATATGTCCATATAATGGTCATCTTATCTGATCAAAATATGCTTAATGATCACAGAATAAGGTGTTTTAAAAAAAATTAAACATATTAAAGTATTTGATTCAAAGAAAAACAGAAGTAAGATTTCACAAGTTTTTGCAAGGATTTAAGACCTAATGCATCATGCATGTAAAGCAATAACACACTCTGAAACATAGTAAATGCTCATTAGGTATTACTTCTTCTTTTCTTTTCTTGATCACTATTCCCAAAGCTTGACAAAATGATTTTCAAAGAGAATAGCTCAAAAATGTTTTACATATATACTCTAAGGTTATTTGCATGGATTGATCTCTACTATTTTCTTTATTTTCCCTTCAGATTTAAGAAATTATTTTTGTAAAGTATTGTTTGGATGAATTAGAAAGGATAACTGAAAAAAATTCATTTCATATGAAAAACTTAAGCCTGCCTTAGGTAAAATAAATGTAAAAATGATCAAATTTTGAAGAGAAAGTATATACTTCACTTTATACAATGAACAGAATACTTTAGATTCTATATAACCTCAAGTTTTATAAACTTCATTATCAATTTCATCTTCAAATTAATTTGGATTATAATTTCACAACATTATTCTGATCAATTATTTATAGACAATGGTCTCAAACATATCATTTTCCATTTAGTCTTCATATTATATTAGGTATAACCTATATCAGTGATGGAAAACCTTTTATACAGGAGTGACCAACCCAAAACCCACATCTTTATCATAAAGTGAAAACACTGACATTAAATCTAAACACTAATGTTTTAGTTTAGAAAAATCAACTCATAGATTAACATCTGTTGTCTTATGTCATAGGTTTGCTACCAGTGGTCTTTATTGTGTAAACAAATAGAAATATACTGGCTATTTTTAAAAGTCTACTATGGGACCGGCCTGATAGCTCAGCAAATTAAAGCACCTGCTTAGGCAGACTCAGGGACCAGGGTTCGGTCCTGGGTATGCCATGCTAGCCTCGTCCCTACGGCATGCTGAGATGGAAATTGAAATAGCATGGTGGCACACATCTGTAATCCCAGTGCTTGAGAGGCTGTTTATAAAATGAGCCCTACCTATGTAATGAGACCCTGTAGACCATGTACTAAATACATAAAAAATAAAATGACAACACAACATTTTTTTAAAGTCTACTATACCTTTAAAGAAAATAATACTTTAGATTCACTTGTAATTTTATGATAAAATTTATGTTTTGTATTGTTTTCTATTTTTTAAAACTAAAAATACATAAAGTAGTGTGAAAATAATCAAAAAACAATAGTTATATAATAAAAATAATGATAAAAGTTGTCAAAATAAGGCCTTTATTTTCTGACTTTGAGAAACAGAAATTTTATTAACCAAAGGGTACTTACTGTATGAAATATTTATCTAAGGACAGACAGCTGCAAATAAAGATGAATATAAGAATGAAGAAGACATGGCATACCTGAGACTTGAGAACAAAGAATTCTTCAGCTCAACCATATGTATAATTTATTTCTTGGCTCATAAGAACTTAATGATCTTTATCAGAATGGAATATTTTTAATCTCTCTCTCTCTCTCCTGTTCTCTCCCTCTTTCTGTGTCCTCCTCTCCCTCTGTCTCTTGTCTTCTTCTTCCCTCTCTCTCTCTGTCTTCCCCTGAAATCTCCAGATTTGGCAAATGAAAATAAGTGGCACAGTAGAAGTCATGAGATGAGAGCTTCATCACAAAGTGCCAGAAGGCTCCAGAAGAGCAAAAAGAACAGATGGGTTAATTGATGTATTTAATCCATTTACAAAGTGCATTACAAATCTCTTCAGTTTGAGAAAACTTAGTGAAAACTAAGTAAAGTAAACAAAAAGTTTTAGGAAAAAAAATATAATCATGGTACACTCTGACTCTGTGGTCAATAACATCTCTATTGTAATAGTGATGTAAACATTAAGTAATGTTTTAATAAGAAATTGTTCTAAAACCATATTGCAGTGGTGGAAGAGTGGTCAAAGAGAATTGTATATTTAGAATTGTATCTAGAGGTATCAGATTTAGAAAAAGGGTAAAGATGCAGAAGAAGTGTAAGGCATCCAAATCATCTTCTATCTGGATGATATACCTAAAACAGGAAAAAATCACAATGCTTCAATACTAGTATTGTGTGGAAATATGGAGACAAATAACGAAAGAAATAGCTACTCTTTGAAACTAGTTGGTTGTAGAATAGAAGCTTTCCAGGGGAGACAGAATAGGAGTCTGGCTATTTTCTATTTTAACTTATGGCATATTTTGACTTTCCAAACACATCTGTTTAAAAAATGTTGATAAGAACAGAATTGAACAGAATTAAATAAACAAATAATCAGAAGTGCATAGAATCTGAAAAAAATCAATTGAATATATAACTAGTAATTATAGAAAATGAAATGTAACCCAATTAACTGAAAATCAAGTCCAAAGGGCACATTGCACAAATGTCTACTGAGGACATCTGGAATCATGAGGCAGCAGGCTTTCTCCAACTTGACATGTCCATGATATTTTCTGCTATAAAAAATTACTCTTAAACATCCTATTATGAATTTAAAGTTGTGTAATTTATCACTGAATTACTATCAGTATGTTTTGGAGTTATCTAAATCTTAATGTATTGTGAAATGACAAGAATGGCTATCTTTCTCATTACATTTAGTGAAGATGAAATAAGATGATACATGTGCTGTCTACTAATCTGCCTGATACTCAGGAAAGGCTTAATGAATATTAGCTATAATTATTATGTAATAGTAGTATGACCCTAACATAGATTTTGTTTTCATTACAGAGTATATTTTTATATTTTCAATTAAAAATGACTTCTAAAACTTATGATAATTGTGTTGGACAATGTTTGCCATTGTTATTGAATTCATCTGTGGTTTTTTTAAATATCATTTATAGTTAACTCACTGATATTAGCTGGTAGAATTCAATCGTTATGGATGATATTGACATCAAACTAGTAATATCTAGTTTTTGATGTTAGTTACTCATATAAACCCATGATTGACAGCCCATCACTGTGACAGCCCGTCACTGTAAATATTGAATGGAGAATTTTGACCTGCACTTAAGTATGGACAAAGTTTTGCTTCCTTTTTGTTTATGGTTTGTCTTCTTTATGCTTTCTGCATTCTATAGAGATGCCAAACTACTGAAGTCAAAGGAGGCTGTCACATTAACAGTGCCGTTTCACTAACAGAGTCCATCAACCAAAGGAAAAATGCCAGTGAAAGCCAGGATGCAATTCCAGGTGGGTGCCAACCCCTACTTGTTAAAGTTATGCATATTATGTATTCAGATCTGTGCCAGGAACTGTGAAGAAAGAAATAGAAATGAAGAAACACAAGAGTTTGGTGTGTACTAAGTGTTATATGTTATAACAATTGATTGTTAATCAAAACAACCCTGATAAAAACCCAGTGAGAGAACGTCCAATAAATAGTAGAAATATGGGTCCAACCTAGATTTAACGTTCATATATATTCTTTCTACTGTTCTGTTTCTTGTAATAGGTACTCCAGTAAGTGCCTTCCTAGAAAATATTGGCATTGTATGTTGTTTTTGGTAGTTTCTTAGGCTTGTCAGATTTTTCTTATGCACATTCTCATGCATGTTAGTTCCCATCAAAAGAATTAAGTCCAGTTGATTTTGCTCAGTTATTCTGTCAGAAATCAGCAAACTTTCTCAGTAAGTGGATAGTTAATAAGCCACTTTTGCAACCACTTACCCCTGGCAGACGTAGATGATGTGTAAATGCATGAGTGAACATGATGATTATTCAATAAAACTTTATTGATGAAGACATAGTATAGCCTTGCACCATACCACAGGCAGTCATTTTTCATATATTTTTGCATTTTCTGTTTCAGAGTATTCTGTTTCATATAATAATCAAAATCCTCCTCATTCTGTATCCAGTGCTAATTTCCCAGTGTCCCCCACCACGGACACCCCATGTTATATTAAAACTCATTCTTAAAGAGATCAGTGGGCCAGCGAGATAGTTCAGTGGACTAAGCGCTCAGGGACCAGGGTTGGATCTCCTTTCCTGCATGCCATGCCAGCCCTGCCCCTGCAGTGTGCTGAGGCAGTGTGGGGAGGTTAAAAACAGGAGGATTATTGAGTCCAAGCTGCATAGTGAGACCCTGTACCAAATACATAAAATGGAAAGAGAGAGAGAGAAAGGCCGTGAGGGAAGGACCAAGTCTGTGCCTGTGATTGATGGCATGTGTGTCATTAGACTACTTATAAAGGGCCTTGGAGAAGTTAGATTTGGTGCCCCATAGTGTGTACTAGCGATGGCCCCATGATAGGAAACCTTATGCAGAAGGTGGGCTCTAATTGCACAGGGTAAGAACCTGGCCTCCAATGGAGGTCTTAGTCAGAACCATCGATTACCTGGTAGAACAAGGTGAGATTGACAGCAGTTGAGCCACAAGTATCTAAATTTTGTGCCAAGAACTTTGTGCCAGTCAACTACACTGATGTTCCCTGCCATTCTAGCATGTGTCTTGGTTTGAAAGCCTCCCCCATAAGTCCACCAAATTATTTATCTTGGCCTGATTTCCCTACACTTCCTTCTATTCTGGCAGTTTTTGTTTTATATGTATGTATAGCTACTTTAGAGACATTCTGCCACCTTACTGATTGGGGGAGAACAGAAGGAATAGGCAAGTTGTTATTAGAATCTTAATAACCTGTCAAAATAGAGGATTTAAATCTTGTTCATGTTATTTCTTTCCTTCTTGTGGAACACAGATAGTCAAGAAGACAAATAAAGGGGGCCCCTCAGTATTCTTTTCTTGTTTGTGTGATCCTGAGGGTTTTGATAAATGGCCTTTGCATGTTACACTGAAAATGTTCAAACCAGCTTCAGCTGAATCTGACTTGTTTATAGATTTGGCAAGGAGCCAAGGCATCAGAAATCAAAACAAAACTAAACAAAACAAAAAATTGAAAAAGAAAAAGCGGGTCACATCAGCATACATCATAACAATATAATTGTTCAGCATCTTATTTGGTTACTTATTATAGGTTGTGCAGTGATTGAAATGGAAATAATTTACTCTGGGTACTCTGTGTTACTGTTAAATCATTTATGTGCTGTGAAAGAGATTGCAAACTGTTGGGACCCAAAGATCCCCCAACTGCATTCTCCTAAGGAATTCTGTACCACTCTCCTCTGTTCTATTTTATATTTTAAACATTTTCTTAGAACGTGAGCTTTATTATCTATGTTCAAATTCAGCAGGCCTTACTTGTCTAGATAGATCACCATCAAGAAATGCAGTAATGTGAAATAAAGCGACTTCTGACGTTTTTATGGTATATTATATATGATATAATATGATGTATTAAGCTCTTTGTAATAATTTTTATTTTTTGAAATATCTTATTCATTGGAGACTACTTAATACACAATTCTGTAGATTTTAGTGATATCAGTATCTTTCAGTATAGTTTTAATTGTGCTTTGTGCTTTTTTTGTTCCTGTCAACTGTGAATCAAATAGGAGTCCATCAAATCCTACTGGTGACAAATCACAGGCCAAGGAAAAATTGGTTCACAAGCCAGGCCCAAGGATAAATAAAATTTAATCCCTGCCCTCAAGAAGCATAGATTTAAAACAGAGAGAAAAAGTGTATATAGCCTATAAAATATTATATACTTAATATCATACAACTAAGAGTAGGTAGTAATACTGTGATTATTACATAGAGCAGCTGCATTTCTGAGTGCACTATAGTGCACTATGCATTATTTTTAATGCTTGTATTTTTTTTAAATAACTGATATATATTTTACAGATGAACAAAACTAGAGATTAAATAAGGTGGGCAAGATTTATAGATATAAGGTGGCAGACCTGGATTTAATACGCAGGATAATGAAGTAAACATATCACAATACTGGAAAGATTTGCCTGGGGAGATCTAAATACAGGCTCCAGCTAATGGGATACTGAGACCCTCCTCGGAATAGTTACAGACCAACCAGAATAGTGATAATGGCAACACTAAGGAGTAGAGGATAGAGAAGGGCAAGATTTCTTAGGAGATTTTTGGAAGGAAGAATGGAAAATAAGCCTTGGTAACTAATTTTATAATATGGGATACAGGAATATGGTGTTAAAGATGACTGTAGTGCTCTACATGACCACGAGCAGAATGGTGAGGCACTGGGGGTGATCTTAACATGTTCCTCACCTCTGGGCACTCATCGAACCGCGCACATTTCTCTGTTCTCAGTTCTCATCACACCGCATCTGTAGCTGTTGGTTTATGGCTCTCCCTCCCATTAGTTCTGAGCTCCCATGCCTCATTATTTATATATGCAGGCAGGACAGGGCACCAGACACAGTTACCTCTTCCATAAATAATCCCTTTGGAATAAACTTTAAAGATATTAACACAGAAGTGCTTGCCAAATAACCACATATGGCTCTTTAAGAAATTGGAAATACACAATGGACATTTCAGAATGCTACTAGTTTGTACATGCAGATTTTCAATATCAGAAAGAAACGATATTTGAAATTCTGAGAACAGGTTAATACTTAGAATTAAAATAATGAAAGAGACAAAACTGAGAAATGAGGGTTAAAGAAAACAAAATCCACAAAGAACAAAACTAAGAAAGCTTTCAAACAGAATTTAAAGAGATCTTTATTTCAAGGAATGGCTGACCAATAATGTCAAATGCCAAATTTGAGGGAGTTTCTGATGATCTTATAGAATTAAAAGAAAATTTATGTCTTTTATTACTCATTTTATAACTAGAATATCATATTTGAAATGGTACAGATGCTATATAATTAGAAGTTTTATTTGGCATTAGCTTTAGTTTCCTGTTAATAAATGGGTGTACATTCCTCAAGGGAAAGTAAAAGTTTTCCATAATTAATCAGGTTAGATGAATATAATTAATACATTAAAATGAGTTAATCATAACTATCCCATTTAAGCCACCAAAAAAGTTAATTTAAACTTGAAATTTATCATTTTAACATTCATGCTAACTACAAGGCTAGATATTTTCCACTAAAGATCTCTGTTTCTAATCTCTCAGCATTTCTTCCTTTAGACAAAAGATCTGTGGCTGGGCCCTGAAGTCATTTGTTTGGTAGAAATTTGAGAGAGTGCCTATTCAGTTGTCTTTTTTTTTGCATTTGAAATATTTAAAGTGTACTCATTTTCTGAGCATCTTTAATGTATTGAATTATAAAAACTGATTTCAAACATCCTTGCATATATTATTTTGGAAATACAATTGCTTTTGTGCTGTTCTTTTTAAATAATCACAAAAGACCTCATCTCCTTAGAGAACTATGAACTCAGACCATTAAAGAGAATGAATAAAGTCATTAGCATTATAAGTACATTATTCTTATAATGTACCAAGAGAATAAACAATAGAGCACTTTATTAGGTTAAAATATGCCATATCTACCCAGTTGTTTCATAACATAATTGATACATTATAGGAAGTGGTCTCTTTTCATGCATTCTGGAGTGCACATTTCTGCTCAAACACAGAACAGTAACGCTAGGATGATTATCTTTTGGTGATATAGTCTACACTTTGACTATATTGAAACTAGAATAACATATTTATGCCTAGAAGTAGGTACTTTTAAAATTTAGGAGATGGAATAAAATCCTGATAACATATAGACCAAGAAATAATTAGTACCATGAAAGGCAATAGAAAATTTCCAGACAGGCAAAGAAATAGGACACTGAAAGCAGTTACGATATATAGGATATATTGTGGGACTCCAGGGCACATTTAAAAGTAGGTCTACTGGAAACAAACAGAAGGAATTAAAATATGTGTATTTATAGAGATGATACTTCAAAAATTTTCAGAATTCAAAATGCTAGAATCTTTGCTTTTGCATCACACCTTGAGCAGTGCTACAGGATAAATAAATGTGAAATCCTATCAAGTCACATTATAATAAATCTGCAGAGCTTAAGAGAGAAAGAAGAAATTTTAAAGCAAACACAGAGAATGTATAAATTACCTAGAAAAGAAAGACAATGTATATTTTCAATAATGTTCTCAACAGAAATAATAAATACCAGACAATAATAGTGTTTGTGAGATGTAATTGTCAGCTTAAATTTATTTTATTTATAAGTTTTTTTATTATTATTTTGTACAGTTTGGATTCATAATGATCCTTCTGTTTTCAAGCCTCCCCGCACTGGGATTACAGGTGTGCGCTCCCACACCTAGACTTGGTTGCTGGTGCAGCGCACCCGGGGGCGGGGCCGGAGCCAGCCTGGCATATGGGGCTGGAGATCGAGCCTCCATCGTTATGCTCACCTATGCTGTCTCTTAGTCCACTGAGCTATCTTGCGGCCCCGATTTTATTTTAAAGAGAATAAAAGAATAACTAGGACCAAGACAAAAACAAAGCAATATAAAATAAAAATAGTACTTGTTTTTCAAAACAGGAATCAAAAAATAACAATGGATGCTATGTTACACATTTATATCTTCAACTTTGTTGCTCAGATTACCAGATATAGGCATGCAAGACCCATCAACTTACAATTTTATACTCATCTATACTAATATTCATGAAAGCAACCCTAGCAATAAGTTCTTGCTATACAACCAGAAAAAGTTTAAAACTGTAAAAGACAAAGTTAGAGAGGGAAACCTGGGATATAAGAAAATACAAGAAGAATAAAAATTGATAAATATATTGTTAATCACCAAATGCATAGAGATTTAGTGACTTTTTCATTTTAAAGATAGTTAATTTAAAATTAAGACAAAAATAACAAGATGGGGGCTAAGGTTGTAGCTCAGGAGAGCCCTTGCTGGCATGTGCAAGGTCTTGAGTTCAATCCCTAGCCCCACACAAACAAACAAACATAACAAGGTAGTGGATAGTACTAAAGGATAATAAAAGCACATCTGTGTCATTTGTGAGGGGAAGAGAAATACCATATATCTAAGAACTTAAAATTTAAATTTTAGAATATTTTATTTATACATTAATATAGTATTTATAGCTTTCCGTTCTGAAGTTAAAGTAGAAAAATATTGAGATTTGATTAATAAAAGCATGCAAATAAAAATGAGAGAAACAGGAGTAGTGGTAGTAATTTATTGGTATAACACTTGGCTGCTCATATCTGGGTATGACCCCAGCACAACCAAAAAAACAAAAAAGAAATGTAAATAGAAAATACAAAATAACAATTTAGAAATTTGAGGTCAGATGTCAGTAATCATAAATATATGATGGGGGGGCCAGGGAGATGGCTCAGTGGAATAAGCACTTCCCTGGCAAGCGCAAAGGCCTGAGTTCAATCCCCAGTTGTGCCAAAAAAAAAAAAAAAAAAAAAAAAAACCTTTCATTTGGGGCTGGGGAGATGGCTCAGTGGAATAAGTGCTTCCCTGGCAAGCACAAGGGCCTGAGTTCAATCCCCGGTTCCGCCAAAAATAAATAAATAAATAAATAAATAAATAAATAAATAAATAAATAAATAAATAAATGATGGTTTAGTGAACATGTTGGATTCAATATGATTTAATCAAGACATAATTTTTTCCCTCTAATCCCCTTCACGCTTCTGTCTGATCTGCTTTCTCACATATTCCATAGTTTTTTTAACAACTGTTAGTCCTAACAAAAAAAAGCTCATTTTTCATGTAAGAAAAAAATCTAATCCACTGTAAATCTAAGCTCCAATCTCGCTTTCATTTTAAGGCTTTTACCCTCCTCTCTTCAGTTCGGTCCCAAACAATCCATAGGAGCTCGCCCTGGAGGGTGTCTTGGTCTGTCTTTGTGTCACTCCTTCCTCTTGCTCTCCTTCATTGTGTGAAGCTAAGACTGGGCTGCCTTGACTCCCCTAGGGTTGATGTAAGGAAACTCTCTCATGCAGATCCCTGACTTTGTCCTGAAGTATTTGGTTGGAGCTATCATCCCTACATCCTACTGACACTGAGCCCTGAACAAATTTATGGTAAGACTGTGCCACATACTTCCCTGCACTATACAATGTACTTTCTTATAGACACACTTTTTTTTCGTGCATTTTCAGAAGCTATTTTCCCTTCCCTTCCTGGCCTTGCTCTGGTAACTTTTTTCTGCTGAGGTTGCCTCTCTGTCAAGCAGTGGGCTTTCTAAGGAACCATTTTTGTGGCCTGAGCTTGACTAGCTGTTGGTGTTCACTTGGCTTCTGCAGTATCCCTTCTACCATCGGTGGAAGTGCATCTTCACCCTGTAACACTGCTTTTTTGCCTTGGTATCATGGCCAACTCTAGCTACTTTGCATTTTCTTTAAACTTACCTGGGCAACTTTTCAGGCTCCAGTCTCTCTAGTCTTACCAACTAGTAGCCTTGGTCAAGCACTATAGAAATTTTCCTTATTTATCTCTGTCCCAAAGAAACATTAAGGCTGCAGTGTGTATCCAACATGCACATCAGTGAGATTTCAATCTTGGGCAAGGGCCCCGTTCTTATCTTCACTTGGCTTATAGAACACGTGTAGAGAGAGTGCAGCACTGTTGCTGGTCTGGTTGGGTTTTTTTCTCATGCATTTTCAGGAGCTATTTCCCTCTCTCTTCCCCTTTCCTCTCTTCCCCTGCCCTCTTCTCCCCCATACTCTCTCCACCTCTATTCTCTCCTTTCCTTTCTTCCTTCTCTGTCCTCTCTTCCTTTTCTCCCTTCCTCTCCTCTCTGTGCTTTTTACTTTTCTTCCCTCTCTCCTTGTCTATTCCTGTGTCCCTAATTCCCTCTCCCCCAACTTCTTCACTTTCTTCTCAAGTCTTTTATAAATGTGATGCATGTAAATAATTGAATAAGGATTGCAGTTTTTAAGGTTCTGAATGTGTAGATGTGTGTCTATGTGTATGCAGAACAAGTTTTGCCATCACTGTCTTGCAATTAAATCTATTTTCTTTCTTTATTATTTTTCACCTACTGGCCCTGGCTACCATTGAAACTGAAAGATTTTCAGTTAATGTCATGCTATAAATGTAATTGAATTAATTCATATTTCAAAAGATGGTAAGA
>PVKA01052628.1:0-11610 GCA_004027165.1 Ctenomys sociabilis
ATGAGGCAAAACTTAGCTTCTTTTAATTGATTTAAAAGCAGAGGGTGCTCCAGTGGCTCAACTTGTTAGCATGCAGTACTTATAAAAAGCAAAAATTACAGACATTGTTTATGTGCACTTGTATAAAACCTTGTGCACTGCACCCATTGTGTCATATTGATCACTCGAAACTTTAAAATGGACACAAAAATAATTGTTGATAGCATGGAGCATTAAACTGTGTCTTTGGAAAATCAGTTGACTCTGATGAAAAATTTACTAATGAAGTTTAGTGAAAAAATAGAGAGGGGGGCCGGGGAGATAGCTCAGTAGAATAAGTGCTTGACTGGCAAGTGCAAGGGCCTGAGTTCAATCCTTGGTTCTGCCAAAAAAAAACAAAACACAAAAAGAAAAACTAGACTGGATTAAATTTATAGAAAGAATACACTGTAATACACTCCCAATCTCTAATGTATTCTACACACAAACATATAATAATCACATCAATAAAAATATTATAATATATAAGCAACTGGACAGTGCTTATCACTGGGTTTATAGATTCATATTATATCTATCAGATTTGTAGGAAAAGATTAATAATCTGGAAAATATGAATACATATAAGAGTTCATTTCTGGTGTGTTATTATTCAAGCATAAATAAATTGCACTTACAATCTCCCTTCAGAGCTAAAAACATGTATATGAGATGAATGACTTTTGTCCCTCCTTCATAGAAGATGAAAATGAATGTATGTGTTACTATTGATGAATTCATGCTGCTACAAAAAGAGTCAATGGCAGAACAGGTATCTAAACGTATTTGTGTCTGATTCTGAAATTATGTTCAGTGTTTGTGAATATGTGTGTGACAGCAATAAAAAGGAGTGGGAGATAAAGAGAGGGAGAGAAAAACAGACAGACAGACAGACAGATAGTGATGGAGGGAGGAAAGGCACGAAAGAGAGAGTGACTGGAAGAGGGAAATGGGGAAGGAAAGAGAGAGAGAGAGAGTACAGATAAGTCAGCCAGCTACAAACTTTACCAGCTTTATTACTATGTGATAGAACCATGAAATTATTAGTTTATAAAACATGCTGTGGTCTGTTCACTTCAGAGAAAAAAATATTATATATTTTTATGATATATTTTATTATATATTGCAATCAACTGATGCAAAAATTTGTGTGGAATGACACAATTGATGATAGACAAATAGTAGAAATAAGTAGATTTTAATGGCAAGAGAAAAAATTCTGGATCTAGGTAACTTTCAGTTTTGTGTTAACGATTTCTGTACAGCTGTTCCCTCAAAGCCTCAAGCAGTCATGAGGAGGACTTCTAGAATTTGTGATTAACTCGTGGTCCACTGGGATTATGGGTGTGAGTGCTGCACCCAACTGGGGACAGAGAGCCTGAACACAGCATAAGGGAGACACACTCGCTCTCTCAGCCATTGCTGCTGCCACGCCTCCCATTTGCTCTCTGCTCTTTGCAAGAATATAGATTGTTTTATCAAATGGTAATAATGTACAAGCAAAATACAAAAACAAAATAAAATTTATCTGAATGCGTAAAGTACATAGCTTGGTCCAATAAGAATTAATTTATCTGTTTTTTGGGGTTTTTTTTAGCTTCAATCTTACAGCAATATTTTTTTTTCTCTTTCCTTATCCTGAAGTCTTCTATTTATTTTTAACTATCCTCAAAAAATTACATAATCATTTAAGAAACTACTATCTAAGATAATACAGACAGTATAATGGAGTAATAAGTGGAGATAAATATTATTTAGTAGCAAATCAAACTTTTCAGGATTACGATTTCTGAATATACAGCTGTCTCAATAAATGACTAGAAAACAAATGTAGCTGTGAAACATGCAGATGATAAGAATGATCATAATGAAACTGCTGGAGGAACGAGGCCTGAAGTTTCTATCTATACAAACATAGATAAAGCTCAGGATTGAGCTTGAGAAATTATTTAACTTACTTATAACTGTAATCTAATTACATGCTGATTTACTTGCTGCTGCATAAAGGAAAACTAAAATGTTCATGTATTTGTAAGCTTAGATTATGGCTCAAATAAAATTGTCGTAAGTAGAAAATCAATAATACTCCGGAGGCTAAGGCAGTGTTTGCTTTACTTGCACAGGAAGTGTAATGGAATTGAATAAAAGAAGGACTTTGTGCCAAGAGAAATCTGATAATAAAAATAATAACTTTAATAACCTTTGTTAAGCCTTTTTCAGTCTGTGTGCTATAATCATTTTACATACATTATTTTTTCATAGTTTCCATGTTGTATATCAGTAAAATGAGATTTGAAAATTTAAGAGACTTGTAAAATGTCAAGCAATTATTAATGATTGGCTGGCATTAACTACATGGAATATTGCTTCTATTGGAGAAAGGTTTCATGGTGATATAGAATTCAGCACTCAGGCAGAACCCAGAAAAAAAAATACTGTACATATGAAGAGAGTGAAATATAAATAGAATAGTTTTAAGAAACAGAGAGCTAGACACTTGATTAATAAGCAAATCATGTTTTTTTTTTTTTTGTCTTTTTTGAGACAGGGTCTCACTATGCAGTTCAGGCTGGCCTTAAGCTCACTTTGTAGCTCAGGCTGGTCTCGAACTCACAACAATCCTCCTGCCTCAGCCTCCCAAGTGCTGGGATTACAGGCCTGCGCCACCACGTCCGGCAATAAGCAAATCATTTGCTGGAAATATTTTTGAAATTATTGAATAAGCTAATGTTGTATATAGATTATTAGCTCTCCTAAACATATTCATATTCTCAGCTTTGGAAACTATGGGTGTTAATTCCTTAGCAAAAGAGAATTTTCTAGCAAGATCAAATTTATTTTTTATTTTAATATATTTTTATATAAAATACATAGGAAATAGATCTGTCAAAGTAATAAAAATGCCTCTCAGGAGAGATACAAATGATCAACAAGCATAGGAAAAAAATGTTCAATATTTCTGACCCCTAGAAAAATTCCAAGTGAAGCAATGCTATGAATTCATCTTACATTAGAAGCATTGGCATGTCTTAAGAAGTTAAACATTAACAAATTCTGGCAAAGCATGGAGATTTCCCGGGAACTAAAATTAGAAATTCCATGACCCTGTTGTATCCTTCTAGGGCGTAACTTTCTAGTTATCTACTCAAAGACCTACAGGCACCACACTGCAGCAACACGTGAAGACCGCTGTGTGCAGCAACACAATTTATGATAGCTAAACCCTGGAAGTAGCCTACGTGCCACAGAGATACAGATAAAGAAATGGTGATAACTGTGGAATGGAGATCTACTCGGCCATAAAGGATATATTTGAGACATTTGTAGGAAAATGATGCAAATCCATTTGGAAAATACAATGCTGATTGAAATAATCAGACTAACGAGCTTACGTAGGGTATGGCATCTCTCAGTTCAGTAAGCCAAATTCCAGTGCGAGATAACTGAGAGAACTAAAAGGAAGAAGAGGGTCAGATTTCTTGCACATGGACAGCGTCCGGGAGACCGAAGACTAGCAGAGATTTGGAAGTGGAAGTATAAAATTTTACTTTATAGGAACCAAATGCCCACATTGAACAGCAACACATGAGCTAAGAACGATTGCAAAGATGGGGATTTAGAGCTGAAGGGAGGGACGTGGGCCGAAGAAGGGTCGCAGGATTAAAAACAGAAGCCAGCTGTGTTGTGCACTTATTACAACTGCTCCTCAAGGTGAAGGCAAGCTTCACGTACCACAAGCAAGTGCTAATAGAATAAAAATACAAGTAACAAGTAACTGTGAAATGAAGAAATTGTGCTATGTAATCCAGGTGGGCGCAGGTTCCTCATCACCGAAAGAGAGGCAGGAGTAGCAGAGAGAGGTAAAACTTCGTACTGATGGATCCAAGACGGGGCCGGGCTGCCGCCCGGGGCTGCTGTCAGAAAGGCAGAGGCCATTTAGGATGAATTTGTATTACGAATAACCACTAAGAAGAAAAGGATCTGCAATATATTTTTTTCCATTTATTTTTATTTTATTAAAATACAAATGTCAATCAGACAGTTTCAAGACACCTTAACCATACAGAGTTGATGAATTAATACATTGCAAACTGTTTTCATAACGTTTTGGTATTGTATAAGGTGCATACATATTTACAGGTATTATTTTAGCAGATATCTCTTATCAGTGAATTAAGAGTGTAGTTGCTTACTTATCTTTTTTTTATAGTTGAATTATAGGATCTGCAATATATTAATTATTTAAACTGTCCTACTAATCCGTTTTGAAACTGTCTCATTGCTATTTGTTTCTCAATGAAATTATATTAAAAAAGGGGGGGGAAGGAAGGCAGAGGTGTGGAATGAACAGAACCTGTAGGGTCTTGTTTGGAATGGACATTCTCTATTGTACTTTTCTTGTTTTATTTTAAAATTTTGTTGTGTTTTGTTTCTTTGCTGTTGTTTTCACTATAAAGGAAAAGGCGTTGCAGTTTTAAATGTTCAAGTGTGCAAGTTGCTTCGTTACAATAAAACTAAGTGTGGAGGGGGAAAGCGTGGAGCTAGAGGGAAAGAAAACCCAAAAGAAGGGGTGTAGCCTGTCTACGCCCTGAGATTAGCTCAGTGAAATCTGTTTTAGACTTCTCACTCTCAGAACATTTGGCTCACAACTCTGTTGTTTCAAACGACCAAACATGTGGTTATCTGTTATGATCGCATTAGAAAAACTAAGGAAAACAAATTCAAGTACTAGTGTGTGGAAGAACTCATCACCAGCAGAGGTGAGAGTGAGGGGTAGAAGCGAGATCACTAATGAGACCCGGAAGTTCTTACACAGTTATGCAAACCAGTTATGCTTATGTGTAGTCACTGGCAAAAGCTCCAGAGTTAATGAAGGTGGAAGTTCTGAGAACTTAAGTAAGTGTCCAAGCGACAGAAAATAAGTAGTCAAATCAAGAAAGTATCCTTTCAAAAAGTAGAAGCACTTAAAAGAGAAACTCAGAAGGGTGATGTCACTAAGTTAGAGAAAGTCAATTCAAAAACAAGCCTTTCTTGCTCACCAACGACACGGATGACCCAGCTAAAGACCCTAGAAGCTTTGGCTCAGAGTTGGTGAGAAATCTGTACAAAATATTATATTCTCAAATTGTAGGTGTAGGTGCACACTGCATAATCTGGGCTATAAATACAAAGTCAAAAAGGAGTTTCAGCTTCATTGGACAATGCTTAGTGAAGTTTATCACAAATGTTGCCTTCTATAACATTTTAAAATTTATGTTGTCTTTGAAGTTAAAGAGAGAATATTATATTCTTCACAGCATCTCCCATGTGACAGCTGAACAGTTTTATCTGGGTTAACATGAGGTCACTGAGCTCATATTGTCTTAACTATTTCATGGGTGGGGATAGAACTAATCTCACAGTTTAAAATTTCTTGGTATATAGACTGATATATTTCATAAACTAAAGGACTAGATTCTCTCCTGATAAAATCCAGAGGGGAGGAAGACTTGAATTACAATCGATAAATTGTTACTTTTACTTATATATGAGGGTTTGTTTTGCAATGTGAGTGAAAGAAAAGTCATTAAAGGGCAAAGAAACAGGAGGCTTAAGTCTCTTTTCTTTGTGGAATTAATAGTAAGAGCAAGAAATAAGTAGTTTGGAAAGCAGCAGCTGAATAACTAATGCTATGTTTAGTACATTGGCTGCTGAGGATACACTGAAGGGGAACAGGGCTTAAGAAAAGAAGATTAATTAGCAAGCCTTTTTAATGTGAAAAGCAAGATACAATAACAATAGGAGCAAGTAGAAAGGTGATGGGTGAAAGGAAAGAACATTCCACAATGTGGGAGCATGGTGAAAGAAAGGCTAGCCTCGCATGACTTCGAACTTGAGGGAAGGAGAAACAAATGTGGAGTTGAAGGTGTAGAAAACCATGATAAGCGTATGTAATTGTGTGCTTGGGAGAATTGTGGTAACAATAGCAAAGTTAGGAAAGTCATCCATCATTTCAGCATTGTCAACCTCAGTAAATTCCAGCTCACTCTATTTTACTTGTGTCTTATAAAGTTTTGTTCAACTCGAAACCTTTTACAGCTTCCAGTTATATGTTTGATCATATTGTGTGCCTTTGAAAATGTTTTATTAAGGTCCGACCAAAAAGCTCAGTGGATTAAAGCACCTGGAAGCAGGCACAGGGCCCAGGGGTTCGACCGTGGGCCTGCCATGCCAGGCCCATCCCTGGGGTGCACTGAGATGACAATTGAGTCTGGATGTGGTGGCACGCACCTGTATTCCCAGTTCTTGGGAGTCTGTAAACAGATCACTATGAGTCTGATCTAGTAGTGAGACCCTGAACATCCTGTAGACATTTCCCTAATGATAAAAAACAAGTTTTATTAATATTAACTTTAAATGTGTTAAGGTAAATATGCATGACATTTATTGCATACATATATGAAACATGAATTAAATTGATGTAAACATACAAATGATCGACAGTATAATTGATCTTCATGTACCTAGTATAGCAATACCTCTGTTCACAAATGCTGCTCTTCCTGAATAATTTTGTTTTTGATCAGAAGCATTCAGCAAAATTTTGCTTCAGTTCATAAATTCCACATCAACTGATGAGCAAATTCTGATTCTCTTCCTCATATGAACAGGAGATACCTCTGCATTTCTCTTCCATGGCCATCAACTCAAATAATAATAAAAAATTATTATTTTAAAATTTGTTTCATATAGCACACAGCATGTAGCATTTATCAGAATAGACCTCTAAAAATCATTCTTGATAGGAACAAGTACAGTTGCAAAACAAATTTCCATACCATACATAGGCCATATAAAGTTATAAAATATGAGCTTGGAACTCCAACCCCAAAATGTTCAATATTTTATAATTTATTACTGAGTTTGGTATTCCCTAATATGTAGGGATACTATTTACTTTCTATTTATATTGTCAACCTAACTCTGGTGATCAATCTGGTTAAGTAATTGTAGAATTAGTGTTTAGAATTTTCTACTAGTTTCAATTTTGTTGATGATATTATCTATCACTTCTGTGTTACAGATGTGAGTTGTTGAATTTAGAGAGGCAATGAACAATTAGCAAGGCTACTTCAAAATTTTCGACCCATCTTTTGGGGTCTTTCTGGGTATCTTTTATCATGTCCATCATGTCAACGTCCCATTTTATGATAAATTCTCATTAGTGTTGGGTGAAGTCTGCAATTGATCTTTTCCAGAATATAACTTCACTAACAACACCAACCACAAGCTGACCGCATCAGACCTCAGAGCACTGTTTTGAAGAACTCCTGCCTACTGGGTTGTATTCTGTGGTCTCAGAGTTACCTTGCAATCAGCATGTCTTTGTTTAAAAGTAAAGAATTTATATTTCTTGGAAATTCACTTCCTCTCATGTGAATTAATATAAATTTTACTTATTAAGAATTAGGGCTTTGGAATTAGATATTTTTTATCCATGCTCTTGCTGATATTTTCTAAACCAATTAACTTAACTAATTATTAACAAATAAAGCAACTTATAAACTCGTGGCAGTTAAAATAGTAAATATTTTAGTGCTTAGTATCAGACAAAATTTCTACAAGTGCTTTCCATGTATTTTATTGAATTCATTTCCATCAGCCTTTTGAAATAGATGCATAAGTATAGTTTTCCAAATGAGGAAATTGGAGCACTAACAGTTTAAAACATGCATTTAGTCAACGTATTTCCAGAGTCTGTATCTTTTATATATGTATAATATGATATCTACATGAATACCCATTTGATTTTAACATAACGCTGTGCTGTTGAGGTAGAAATGTGTTTCAACAATTTTAAAATCTATGATTGAAGTTTTGAAGCTTTTCAATCAGATTAGAAAATTAGACTTTCAATAAAATAATGTCTTCAATTTGATAAAATAGAAGTGGGAGAAATAAATTGCAGATTTATTTAATTAGAAGAGTTACACATGCCTACCTTAAGAGTAAAAACCACTCATTTGTCCAGATATCTACCCATTTTAGAGATCAGAAATGAAATAAATACAGGGGGTAAGGAAAGAAGTAACATAGGGGAAAACACTATAGCTATGTCTGAACATAAATGTTTCATTGGAATATAATTACTGAAATTTGAATGGTGACAGTTTAAGTTTTTAGCTGTGACAAATTCTAGAGGATTCTGGAATTCTCTTTCAGATTGACTGTAGCATTTTTAAACTGTGGACTAAATACCTTTGAGAAAACAAAAATAGTAAAAGAATATTTCATTTTCTTAAGTGTTTTAGGTAGATTATGTTAAGATAATGTATAAATACATTGTTTTGGTATAGATGTGATAAAAATAATATTTAAATTAATGTATGTTTGAATTAAAATATTTATTATAGAGGGCAACACATTGTCATTGATTCCTCTAAAACTGTTTCCTCATTCTGGCTATCTTCTGAAGCAGTCCTGGAAATTTTCGTGAGTTTCCTTAATTGTGATGCTGTGGCTGATGTCCTGAATTGATTCAAAATTATGCAGCTTTCCTGGTCATTTTTAACACTGAGGAAGAGCCAGAAAGTGTAAGGTTCCATATCCAGTGAGTAAGGTGGATGGGAACACGTCTTCATTCTCTTTATGAGCTGTCTGTCCCGTAGTTGGCAGTTGGTGAAGGAATTCATATTTTGTTTTTTGCCACACCTTATAAACTGTAGTATAATTCAGCTTTTTAAAAAAAGATAGGTATACAGCTACACTCTCTTAATTCATTGAATAGAGGAATCTGCTCTAATAGCGTTTGTGAATAGAATATCATGTCTGCACCTTGTACAACAAATAAACCACTGCGAAAACAATATGCAATGTACTGATTATTGAATCTGTTCTACTAATTTGATTTGAAACTGTCTCATTGCTATTAGTTCTTTGATAAAATTGTAGAAAATAAATAAATAAATAAATAAATAAATGTTTTAGCAAAAAAAAAAAAATTGAAATAGAACTCCAGAAGTCTTTTAGAAAGCAGCAAGAATGGTGTTCTATGAGTGTTGAATGTGAGGAATACTAATTAGAAGGTGTGATTGGGAATGCCTTTTACTATCATAATCCTGTTTTTCAAAGTAAGTGTTAATTACTCTAGTCACACCTGTACACATTGTACCTTTTCAAAAGTTATTGCATGCATGACAGATTGCTCAGCTAAAATTCTCCCTATTTTCCACCTAACTCATATAACCTGAGCACTCCAGTACCTGCCTGTCTCTACAGTGAATCTTATCTTGTCTGACTTCTACACAGATCCAACTACACGCATTGACTCAGTGTAGCTCTCCCAGTACTCAGTGCTTTATGCAGTTAATTAACAGGTACTAAATGTAATAAATATTCATATCTGTGCTCCAGCTGTTACGACTGGTTTCTATGAGGGATAGTAATCCTCCATCTAAATGCTGTACCCACTTTGCTTGGGATACACAAGCTTCCTCATACAAACTAGTCCAGAGGGTTGTGAAGATATAAAAAGCAGTCCAGAAGGTAGTGTAGAGTGTTATAAAGTCTCTTAATTTTTTCTAATCTGGATATACATATATATTTCTATAATTGCTTAATTTTATTATAACACAAAAGAGAAGGGTAGTGTAATGTTTTGCAATTCAGATACAATGATCTATGTCTTAACCAATGATGCTACTTTGAAATGTTAGTTCTTTTAATATTCTATTTCTGTATACCTTTGTAGGATATAATATATGCCATAACATTTGTTTTGCATATTAGATAAAACATGGAAAATTTTGTAAATGTTGTCTCCCTGAATTTCTTTGTATTATTAATTTATATGTTTTGTTATCTAAGTAATTATGGGGCTTAGGAGTGGCTCAGTGGCATAAGCACCTGACTGGCATGTGCAAGTTCCCACGTTCAATCCCTGGTACCACAAAAGAAAGGCACTTATACTTTTAATACAGCGTGAAATGGTCCCCATGTAATTTCCATACTACATGTAAATACCAAGAAAAAGAAATCCAGTGCTGTGTCCACGTGGGCCACTTGACATGAAAGGCAGCTTTGCACTGAGGCCTGTAGTGGGCTCAAGGTGGCTTTATGATTTGTGGGTGCAGGTGTCCTCGGCGTGGTGCCTGGGCCCGCTATGACTTTCAACAACAACCACGAAAAATCTAAGCACTCAAAAATACGAGAATGATTATATTTTAGAGAGTTGTCTGAGGTCTTTGTCAGCTGCTGAAGCAGAAGCATTTAAAAATACAGTGCCAGGAAGACTTTTAGGAGAGCTGTCGAATTTCAACATTCTGCAGGTATGTGGTCTTCACACCTCAGATGCATGCCAGAGAACAGTTGGGGATTAATCAGAAAATCCCTATTGTGTAATTCTCTAGTTATGAGTAACTCTGCCAAGCCTAAGGCGTGCTCATGCTGTTCATCAGAAAAGTTAAAACCTTCATACCTTTAATTGATGACATGGAGCATCTTCGCATGCAGCACAGTTCTGAGCAGAAGGCTTTTCCCAGTTTACCTCTCAGTGCAGCTCGTGTCATCCAGATTTCCATAACTGCAGCCTCCCAAGCCTGCTCTATACACACCTGCTTCTTTGCTGGGATCATGCTGTTTTATGCTTGGAAGTTTGCTGCACTTGTTCCTTAGTTTTTTCTTTCTTTCAGTGACATCCTGAGGTCCTGTAAAAGTATTTTCACCCTCTCTGACAAGATCTCTTCTGTCACTGGCTTTGATAAGGCGCAGTTGTACACAAACAGAAGACAATGTTTGTAATATAGCAAGCTAATGGCAATTATTCAGAAGGTTAAAAAACACACTATCTATCTATCAATCACCTACTACCTATCAGAAATGTAATATAGGCACAAATAATACAGAGCATACTTTTAAAAAAACACTTACATATTCCAAGAAAGCAGAGTATACTTAACTCTGGATACTAAATTCTATATTATATCAGTAAATGTACTGAAAATGTATCCAAGTATTTGGTTTATAAACTGAATTATTATGTACAAAATATAAGGGAATAAGTACTATTCATGTTCTGTCTCTAACTTTATGCAAAATATTCAGAGATTCAAAGTTTATTATAGATCTTGCATGGTGGAACATGTATGTAATCCGAGCTCTCAAGAAGGAGTCTGAGGCAGGAGGATCACCAGGAGTTCAGTTCCAGGGCAGCATGAGTTCAAGGCCAGCCTGAACTGCAAAATGAAACTCTGCCTTTTCTTTGTAAAAGAAAAATAATAAGCAAAATAAACCCAAAATTTATTATATACCTGTTGTAAGTAAGCTACTATTCCAGTAAATTTCACATTTTGCTATCTTTTCAAAAGAGTATAAAGATGAATAAAATCACATTTGTATAATGCTTGTAGACCTCACTCCAGATGTCAGGACACTGTGTTCTTTAACATTACTAACTTATTTTTATTTTGCAAATATTTAAATATTGATTACATATACAGGCAAATAGAGATTGAACTGGAACTGTGAGTCTTATCGGTACATGGTAATAAAAAATTTGATGCAGGCCACAAATTCATTGGATGTAGACAATTTCTAGAAAAGAAACATTTTTGA
>PVKA01052629.1:0-11582 GCA_004027165.1 Ctenomys sociabilis
TAAAAAGGGACCAGGGAGATGGCTCAGTGAAATAAGTGATCCCCCCCCAAAAATAAAAAAACAGGAGGGGGAGAGACTTGTTTCTTTTTTTTTGTTTTGAACTCAGGCCCTTTAGGTTACTAGGGAACCACTTATTCCTTTATCTAACTCAGCTGCCTACAACAATATTATAGTCAAGTCAAACAGGACAAGGCCCTCAAAGTGATACAGAGAGAAAAACTGATCTCAGGTGGGTGACCTCCAAACAATATGGGAAACCTCCAAATGACAAAGGGAAAAACGATCTCTAGTCCTGACCTATATGAGTTCGTGTTCTCTAAAACTGAAGAATGAATTTTAGGAACAAACAGAAGTTATGAGCAGAATAGATTTATTGGGGGAAGGAAAGCTCCTGTCTAAGAAAAGGAAGGGAGGGAGCACCGAGTGGGCAGTTCCCCAGAAAGCTGTCTCATCCAGGGACTTTTATAGAGAAAACCATGCGGTAAGGTGGGTCTAAGATGGTGAAGACATGGGAACTCGCTTACATGGACAAGGGGTGGGACAAAACTATGGTTGACCAATGGGATTACAAGGACCATTGCTCAGGTAAAATTGATTAAGTTCAGGAACAATAGGGAAGCGACTCATGTAGCAAGAGGGCATGAAATATGGGACAGGGTCTTTTCCTGTTGGGGGTTGGGCTAGTGACTCAAGAGGGCTCTTTCAAGGTGATTGATACCTATTTAGAATATCAATCTCTGATGCCCATCCCCAGGAAAGTATGTAGCTGCGTTTCCTCTTTTTGTCTTGGTCTTGAGGTGTGGCTCATAGGGAGTGTCTGTCTCTTCCAAGTTGCAAAGTCACCTTGCCTTCCATCTTGTCTCCTTGAGGGCCTGGCCCTGTCTGACTGCCTAGAATATTTCTATCTAACTCTCCTGCCTACAACAAAAGGCCTCAAGACAAAAGAATAAACAAATGCAGCCACACACCTTCATAGGGATGGACTTCTGAAATTGATATTCTAAATTCTTTTTTTTTTGGCAGAACTGGGGATTGAACTCAGGTCCTTGTGCTTGCAGGGAAGCACTTATTCAACTGACCCATCTCCCCAGCCCTGGAGCTGATATTCTAAATAGCTTTCAGTCACCTTGAGAAAGTCAGAAAGAGTCACTAACTCAGTCTCCTACAAGAAAGCCCCTGTTCAGTATTCCTGTCCAAAAAAAAATTCTCAACTTTAGGGAGCCTGCCAGTTAGCTCAGTTGTTCAAGACCCTGCAGTCAGGAGCAGGATACCTTGGTTCAATCCCCACCTCCACCTGCCTTACCAGACCTGCCCTTAAGGCAGCCTGGACAAGCCAAAAAAATCATCCTCAACAGTATTTCCTGCCCATCTGCTATGTGGTTCACTTCCCCATTTTGTTGTAGACAGTTGAGTTAGATAGAAATATTCTAGGCAGTCAGACAGAGCCAGGCCCTCGAGGAGACAAGATGGAAGACAAGGTGACTTTGCAACTCTCTGTAGGCCGCACCTCATGACCAAGACAAAAAGAGGAAACACAGCTACATACTTCCCTGGAGATGGGCATCAATGATTGAAATTCTAAATAGGTATCAATCACCTTGAAAGAGCCCTCTTGAGTCACTAGCCCAACCCCCAACAAGAAGAGACCCTGTCCCATATTCATGCCCTCTTGCTACATGAGTCGCTTCCCTATTGTTCCTGAACTTAATCAATTTTACCTGAGCAATGGTCCTTGTAATCCCATTGGTCGACCATAGTTTTGTCCCACCTCTTGTCCATCTAAGCGATTTCCCATGTCTTCACCACCTTAGACCCACCTCACCACATGGTTTTCTCTATAAAAATCCCTGGATGAGACAGCTTCCTGAGGAACTGCCCACTCGGCTCCCCCTCCCTTCTCTTGGACAGGAGCTTTCCTTCCCCCAATAAATCTATTCTGTTCATAACTTCTGTTTGTTCTTAAAATTGATTCTTCCGTTTTAAAGAACATGAACTGGTATAGGTCAGGTCAGAGATCGATTTTCCCTATGTCATTTGGAGGATTCCTATATCGTTTGGAGGTCACCCACCTGAGATCAGTTTTTTTTCCGTGTATCAATTTGATCCTAACTTGATCAATTTTGTGTGAGCAATTATACTTATAGTCTTATTGGTTGGCCACAGTTTATCCCACCTCATGTGTGAGTTCCCATGTTTTCTACCTTAGGCCCATCTTACTTCATTATTTTACTCTACAAAAATTCCCACAAAGACATACCTGGGCTAGAGAGGTGGCTCGGTAGAATAAGTGCTTCCTTGGCAAGCACAAGGGACTGAGTTCAATCCCTGGTTCTGCCAAAAATAATAAAAATAAAATAAGAACCTGAGCAACCCACTAGAGTCCCCTTCCGTCCCTCACACAGAAGTTTCTTTACCCAAATAAATATATTCTACTCTTAACCTCCATTTTTCCTAAAATTCATTCAGTTTCACAGAAACGAACAAACAAACAAAACAGGTACAGTTCAGGGAAGAAAACTTTCAAGGTATTTTCAACAAAATCAGTAACAATGATTTCTCCCAACTAGAAAGGAGCCTTCATAAAAGTGGAGACTATCCCGTGTGCTTCCCTACCCCCAGGATATATGACACTGTTTTGCATACTGATTACATATTTGTTAAAAGTTGTTGAATGCAATAGATCACCAAAATAGCTTTTTGTTTTTGTATAGACAGGTGTGATGCCTTCTAGGCTCCTTACATTTTAGAACTGAAACCAGAAGCTGCACACCTTTTGGGATACAGTTATGAGAAATCTTTACAAAAGGGAAAAACTTGGCTTTGTGAAAAAGCATGGTAATTCTAACTTGCTCGATTTGCATGTCTTTAAAAGAAAGACTACTGGAAAGCATTGATAAGGATCTACGGGAAGATTCCAGGCTGCTACAACTCCCAGTCCTCCAAAGAAAGTCAAGCTTAGTCAACTCTGTCTTTTCTCTGCATTGTCTAAGTTTCTGTCTCCCAAGGTAACTCTAGCCTCCTTCTGGAAGAAAAAAGAAAGAAACGGGACAGGAAATTTTGATCTCGGGTTGGCCAAATAGTTCAGCAGGTTAAAGCACCTGCAAACAGACAAAGGAGCCAGGGGTTCAATCCCCAGGCCTGCCAGGCAGGCCCTGCACCTGGGGTGCACTGAACCGGCAATTGAGACGGCTGGCGTGGTGGCACATAACTGCAATCCCAGCTCTTGGGAGGCTGTAAACAGGCGGATCACTATGAGTCCCATCTAGTAGTGAGACCCTTAAGACCCTGTAGACCCTTCCTTAAAAAAAAAGAAAAAGAAAATAGGATCACAATAAAATATTTTCTCTCTCTCTCTCTTTTTTTTTTTTTTTTTTTTTTTTGGCAGAACTGGGGTTGAACTCAGACCCTTGCACTTCCCAGGGAAGTACTTATTCAACTGAGCCATCTCCCCAGCCCCAACAAAATATTCTTTAGCTAAAGTTTGGTTGAACTCTCACCTTCCCATCTTCTAAACTTTTCCCCATCACCAGCTTGGCCAGTGTACCATCCATCCTGTGTATATAACATGAGCTCAGACTAAGGTATTTTCTGGTCTGCTATCTGACCATGCCACCTACTCATCTACTTCCACATGCATGACTTTTGCCAGTTTTGTTTCCTCCTAATTATAAGAGAAGATTATCTTATCATTTGTGGTGGGGTACACCTATAATCCTTTTGATATAGGGGAATGAAACTCCCAACCTGAAAGGTACCTGAGTTTGTGTTCTCTAAAACCAAAGAAGGGATTTTAGGAATAAATGCAGGCAAAAAGAACAGAATTGGGGGAAAGAAAGCTCCTGTCCAAGAGGGACAGAAGGGGAATCTTAGAAAGTTGTCCTGGTTATACAGGGAAACCTCCAACACAGGGAGAAAAACTGATCTCCCAACCTAAAAGGTACCTGGGATGAGTTCAAGTTCTCTAAAACTGAAGAGTGAGTTTTAGGAACAAGTGGAGATTAAGAACAGAAGATATTTATTGGGGAAAAGAAAGCACCTTTCCAAGAGAGGTTCAGGAAGGTGACCCCCAAGTAGGTTGTCCCTGGGAAGTTGTCTCTTCCAGGGACTTTTATAGAGGAAAATCATGTGGTAAGGCTGGTCTAAGGGGGTGGAGAAGACATGGGAACCCGCTTAGGTCCTCATGAGGTGGGACAAACTATGCTCAACCAATGAGATTAATAAGCACCATTGCTCAGGTAAACTTGATTAAATCCAGTATCAAATGGGAAAATGAGTCACATAGCAAGTGGGCATGAATATGGGACATGGTCTTCCTGTTGGGGGTTGGGCTAGTGACTCATTTGGGTTCTTTCAAGGTGATTGATACTTATTTAGAATATTAATCCCTGATGACCATCCCTAAGGAAGTATGTAGCTGTGTTTCCTCTCTTGCTGTAGTCTTGAGGTGTGGCTCTTATGGGAGTTTCTGTCTCTACCGAGTTATAAAGTCACCTTGTTTTCCATCTTGTCCCCTTGAGGGCCTGGTCCTGTCCGACTGCCTATAATATTTCTATCTAATTCAGCTGCCTACAATACTGGAAAGCTGTCTCTTCCAGGGATTTTTTTTTTTTTTTTTTTCAGAACTGGGGATTGAATTTAGGCCCTTGTGCTTGCCATGCAAGTGCTAATTTTACTAAGCTAACTCCCTGGCCCCTCTTCTAGGGTTCTATAGAGTAGTAGGTCTAAGGCGCAGAACCTGAGAACTCACTAAAGTGCGCTTGAAGTGAAACAAAATTGGTCAACCAATGAGATTACAGCACCATTACTCTAATAAAACTGATTAGGGATTAAACGGGGAAGTGAGTCACATAGTAAGGGAGCATGAATGTGGCCTCCAGGTCTTTCTCTGATCGGGTTAGGTTACTAACTCTTTCAGACTCTCTCTTTTTTTTTTTTTTTTTTTTTTTTTTTTTTTTTTTTTTTTTTTTTTTTTTTTTTTTTTTTTTGTCTTTTTGAGACAGGGTCTCACCATGCAGTTCAGGCTGACCTTAAGCTCACTTTGTAGCTCAGGCTGGTCTCGAACTCACAACAATCCTCCTGCCTCAGCCTCCCGAGTGCTGGGATTACAAGCATGCACCACCACGCCCGGCTTCAGACTCTCTCTTTAAAAAAAAAAAGAAATATAAAATTTATTGAGAGAAATAAAACAGAATTTAATAAAGACATGTACCATGCTCCTAGATGGGAAGGCAAATATTGCAAAGCTTCTATTTTTTCTGCAAATAATTTAAAAATTCAATCAAAATTTTATGGGGGCTGGAGAAATGGCTCAGTGGAATAAGCGCTTCCCTGGCCAGCGCAAGGGCCTGAGTTCAATCCCTGGTTCTGAAAAAAAAAAAAATTATGAGGAAAAAATCAATTGGTTAGGGAAGGGTCATTGGACAGACTTAAAATTGCTTTATGGATCATACAAAGAAAACAAATATGCCAAGAATTGTTTGAAAAACAAAAGGCTTTACCAATAGTTTTTGCCTTTTCTATGTTAAGGTAGATCAGATTCTTTCTTTTTTTTTTTTTTTTTTTTTTTTTTTTTTTTTTTTTTTTTTTTTTTTTTTGTCTTTTTGAGACAGGGTCACTATGCAGTTCAGGCTGGCCTTAAGCTCGCTTTGTAGCTCAGGCTGGTCTCGAACTCACAACAATCCTCCTGCCTCAGCCTCCCGAGTGCTGGGATTACAGGCATGCGCCACCACGCCCGGCAATCAGACTCTTTCAAGGTGACTGATCCCTAGTTAGAATATCAATCCTTGATGCCCATTCCTAGGAAAGTAGGAGGCTACATTTATTTACTCTTTTGTCATTGAGGTCTGGCCCACATTGGGAGTGTCTGCCTCTTCCAAAGTTTCAAAATTGGGCCAAATAGCTCAGCAGATTAAACCACCAGGTGCAAGGGTCCAGGGGTTCTATCCTCAGGCCACCTTGCCAGCCTTGTTCCCAGGGGCACACTGAGATGACAATTGAGACTAGGTGTGCTGCATGCCTGTAATCCCAGCTCTTGAGAGGCTGTAAACAGGCAGATCACTATGAGTCCAATCTAATAGTGAGACCCTGAACATGCTGTAGACCATTCCTAAAATACAAAAAAAAAAAAAAAGGGCCAGGGAGATGGCTCAGTGGAATAAGTGCTTCCCTGGCAAGCGCAAGGGCATGAGTTCAATCCCCAGTTTCGCCAAAAAAAAAAAAAAGAAGTTGCAAAGCCTCCATGTCTTCCATATTGTCTCCTTGAGGACCTGGCCCTGTCTGACTGCCTATAATATTTCTGTCTAACTTCGTTGCCTACAACACGTAATTGTCAGGTGCTTAAGAAAAAAATGAAATCAGGTGCTTGAGGTTGAAAGAGCATAAGTTCAAGACCAACCCAAGCAATTTAGGGCAACCTTATCAAAATAAAATTAAGGAAGAGTGCTGGAGACATAACTCAGTACTTTCTGGATTCAATCCTTCTACTGGAAGAATAATGAAAGGGAAATGAGAGGAGAAAAGAGAAGAGGAGAGAGGGTGGGCAGGGTGGAGTCAGGCTGGTAGTGCTGGGATGAGGCAGGGTGGGCAAAGGGGATGAACTTCATAAATAATATTTCACCTATTGTTTTTTGCTTTGTTTTGGTGTTCTTTTGTTTTGTTTTGGTGGAACCTGGGATTGAACTCAGGCCCTTGCGCTTGCTAGAGAAGCACTTATTCCACTGAGCCATCTCCCTAGCCCCTAGTGATAATCTTCTTTCCCTGTTAGAATTGTCCCTTTCAGTCCTTTTGAAGGTAGTCTTTTCTTTTGAAGCATAATATTTCACAGACTCAGCTTACCTAAGGGTTTTATGTTTCACCTTCAATTTTAAGTTGTTATTATTTATTTATTTATTTTTACTTTTTGGTGGGACAGGGGATTGAACTCAGGCCCTTGCACCTGCCAGGGAAGCACTTACTCCGCTGAGCCATCTCCCTGGCCCCATTTATTTTTTGTTTTTTCTTAATTTTAAGTTGGTACTCATAATAAAATAATGAATGAGACCTGAAGTATTTCTCATTTGAGCTCAGTAGAAATTACCAAACTGTAGAGTCATGAATTAAGTAAGTGAATTTTTTTTTTTTTTTTTTTTTGTGGAACCAGGAGTTGAACTCAGGCCTTTATGCTTGCCAGAGAACCACTTATTCCACTGAGCCATCTCCCCATCCCCAAGTAAGTGGATGTTGTTTAAGCATCTTTGTTATGTAGCATTAGATTAAGGATACATTGACTGAACACATGAGTAAAAGAATGAACAAATGATGATGCCAATATGGACCTTATACTTGACCCTCAAGGAGGAAGGCAAATAAAGACTTTCAAAGCAGGTTGCTATAGGGTGTCTTTAGCTGGAATGACTTATAGGATGTTTGAAAGTGTATGAAACAGTCATCACCAAAAATATGGAGTTATAATATTAAGAGGATAGAAATGAGTTCTCTGAGTCATGCATTCACTTTAGACTAAAAAAAAAAAACTGCATGATTTTTCAAGGAAAAGACAAAATTACATAGGAAGTTGACTTAGCCTTCAGTGCATTTAAAAATATGATTATATATATATATATATATATATATATATTTTTTTTTTTTTTTTTTTTTTTTTTTTTTTTTTTTTTTTTTTTTTTTGTCTTTCTGAGACAGGGTCTCACTATGCAGTTCAGGCTGGGCTTAAGCTCACTTTGTAGCTCAGGTTGGTCTCAAACTCAACAATCCTCCTGCCTCAGCCTCCTGAGTGCTGGGATTACAGGCACGCACCACCACGCCTGGCTAAATATATGATAGTATATTAATTGAATGTCAAAATCAAAATAGGGGCCAAGGAGATGGCCCCTATTCAGTGGAATAAGCTCTTCTCTGGCAGGCTTAGGGGATTAAAGCACTTGCTTAGGCAAATCCAGTGACTGCGGTTCCATCCCTGATGTGCCATGCCAGCCCCAACCCTGGGATGCATTGAGATGGTGACTGAGATTGGGTGTGGTGGAGCTTGCCTGTAATCCTAGCTCTTAGAAGGCTGAAAACAGGAGAATCACTACAAGTCTGATCTGTGTAGTGAGACCCTATAGACCCTGTACTAAATACAAATAGATAAATAAATATATATATATCTTTTATTTGTATTTATATATAATATATATGTATATTTTAACAGAAAAGTTTAACTGCACAGAGACCATAATAAATCGTGTATAGGTTCATACATAAGAGCCCTACCATTGAGTGACAATTAAGCTGCATCTTTTTTTAAAATT
This sequence comes from Ctenomys sociabilis, assembly GCA_004027165.1. Taxonomy (NCBI): domain Eukaryota; kingdom Metazoa; phylum Chordata; class Mammalia; order Rodentia; family Ctenomyidae; genus Ctenomys; species Ctenomys sociabilis. Next base: position 8,286 of record PVKA01052629.1, read on the forward strand.
ATTATTATTATATTTTATTTTTATTACAGTGTCTCGCTACACATCACGGATTCTTTTTTTGCCGGGGGGGGGGGTCAGTTCAGCCCGCCCTGGGGGGGGAGGGGCTGGCATGGCATGTGGTGCTGGGGATCGAACCACGGTCCCTAAGAGCTTGCCTAAGCAGGAGCTTTAGACCGCTGAGCTATCTTGCCAGCCCTAAGCTGCATCTTATGGCAGGCTTTATATTGGCAAATAACTTGATGTACTTCAATTGCACAGCTGCATCTGGCGGCAGGCTTTAAGCCAGAAGCCGACACTTATTTTAACACATAAGTAGCTGACCCATTATTCTGTTTATCATGCCTCTACCCTGCATTGCACATTTGTCCCAGTCAGTTTTTGTAAGACACTTGCTAACCCTAGTCAAAAGGAGCACAAAGCAAGCATTACTGGAAAGCTTCTTTGAAAGGAGGGAAAGACCCAAGGATGAGACAGTAGTAGGCGCTATGACTGCTAACTAAAGGAAAATCATATCTAAAAGACAATATCAATAATTTTACTTAAATTATGGGATTTAAAAATTTTTTATTAATTTACTTTTATTTTTATTTTTTTCTTTTGGTGGAACCCGGGATTGAACTCAGGCCCTTGCACTTGCCAGGGAAGCACTTATTCCACTGAGCCATCTCCCTGGCCCCTTTATTCATTTTATTTTATTTTATTTTTTATTTTTTTGGTGGAACCAGAAAAATAAAAATTTATTGCAATTGGTGATTTATATTCTCCAAGTCCACTTTGTTTTTCTTTTGTATTTTAGGGAAGGCTCTTAGGGGTGTTTAGGGTCTCACTACTAGATCCTACTCATAGTGACCTGCCTGTTTACAGCCTCCCAAGTGTTGGGATTACAGGCAAGTGCCTCCATGCCCAGTCTCAAATGCAGTCACAGGGCACCCGGGAACAGAACCAGCAGGGCAGGCCAGGGGACTGAACCGCCTGCCCCCTGGGTCTGCTTGTAGGTGCTTTAATCTGCTGAGCTCTTTGGCCAGCCCTTCCAAGTCCACTTTGTTAACATGTGGCAAAGGGCTATCTAAGGAATATATGAAATATTCAAAACTACCTTACTGAGTGGAGATCAAGGAACCTACATTAAAAGACAGATCTTTGGAAATTTTGGAAAGAAAATCATAAACACAATGAATAGGAGCAATTATGGAAAGCCACCACTTCATCAAATATATCAGCATTGGGGCTGGGGAGATGACTCAGTGGAATGAGTGATTCCCTGGCAAACACAAGGGCCTGAGTTGTTCAATCCCTGGTTCTGAAAAAAAAAAAAAAAAAAAAAAAAAAAAAATATATATATATATATATATATATATATATATATATATAATATTATATGCACTGAGAGCTTCATTCTTATTATCCAACTCCATTGTGAGAGCTAAGGAGTCCTTTACTATCAGTGAAGAGTTGATCCTGTCTGTTAAGGACATTCGTGCGGTTCAAAAGGTGGCATGCGTTTCTCTTTCAGCAGAGCACACACATCTTCTCTTTTACACAGAGGTGAGTTATCCAAGCTTCCTTCCTTATGATCCATGGGTAATGAAGAAGACTAAATAAATATGTATTGTGAAACAAGTAAGTGGTGTGTAATAGAGATGCTATTTTGGTTAAGTTGGTCAAAATCATCTCTCAGGGCCAGGCATGGTGGCGCATGCCTGTAATCCCAGCACTTGGGAGGCTGAGGCAGGAGGATTGTTGTGAGTTCAAGATCAGCTTGAGCTACAAAGTGAGCTTAAGGCTAGCCTGAACTGCATAGTGAGACCCTGTCTCAAAAAAAAAAAAAAAAAAATCATCTCTCAGACAGTTTAAACTGAAAGAATAAAGAAAGGAAGTATGCTACAGGATAAGTTATGATGATTGTTCAGGGAAGAGGGTAGCACAGCATGTGCAAAGCCCAGACAAGAAATCTTGGACTACTTTGAAGCTTGAAAACCAGTGTACTGAAGCAATGCATCAGAGATAAGAGAAAGAGAAAAAAGGAAGTAAAAAAAGGGAGTGTTATGAGCTGTTCTTTTTGCTACACAGTTACAACATCCAGGAGCTCCGAATGTGACTTTATTTAGCAATAGGATCTTTAAAAAGTTGACTAACTTAAAATGGGACTAAACCCACTTTGACTACAGTCTGCCAAAAGAACATTTGGACCCACAAAGACAATTGCCCCTAAACTTTTTGGTATATGGATTGGTGCCATGCTTATCATGAATTAGGGTAAGTTGAAGTAGGGTGGCTGCAGAATGATTTACATACCCATGTATTTTCTAACAGACTTCACTTTTAGAAAAGGTTTATTTAGATTTATCATAAAAAAAAAAAAAAAAAAAAAAAAGGAGCAGAGGGGCTAGGGAGATGGCTCAGTGGAATAAGTGCTTCTTCTCTGGCAAACACAAGGCCCTGAGTTCAATCCTGGTTCCGTGTAAAAAAGAAAAAGGAGCAGAGAGTACCCAGAGCTCCTGAATCTCCTCTTGCTCCAACAGTTTTCTCTATTAATTAACACCTGGCTTTAGTGTTGTATATGTGTTACTACTGATGAATGAAATACTGACACATGGTCATTAACTCATACTTCATGTTAGAGTTCATTCATTGCGTCCTATAGTTTCACGTATATTATGTAATGTATCCATAATTATAGCATCATGAAGAGTAGTGTCACTGCCCATAGGGTTACCTATGTTCTACCTGTTCAGTCCTCAGATTCTTCCCCTAAATCCCTGGGAACAACTGATTTTATTTTCTCTGTAGTGTTACATTTTCCAAAACATCATATACCTGGGATCGTTCAGTACGTGGTCCTTTCTTTCTTTCTTTTTCTTTTTTTTCTTTTTTTTTTTTTTTTTTGTCTTTTTGAGACAGGGTCTCACTATGCAGCTCAGGCTGGCCCTAAGCTCACATTATAGGTCAGGCTGATCTCGAACTCACAACAACCCTCCTGCCTCAGCCTCCCAAGTGCTGGGATTACAGGTATGCGCCACCTCGCCCGGCCATGGTCCTTTCATATTGCCTTTTTTCACTTTATATTTATAGTTCTTCCATGTTTTTTTTTTGTGGTTTAATATAGCATATATTTTTATGGAAGAATATTATGCCACTGCAGCATATGCCTTAGCATGTTGTTTATGAGTAATTTTTTTTTTTTTTTTTTTTTTTTTTGTGGTACCAGGGATTGAACTCAAGATACCGCACTTACTATGCAAGTTCTCATTCTACTAACTCCCTGGCCCCTGTAATTTTTCTTTATATTATAGATTA
>PVKA01052630.1:0-11612 GCA_004027165.1 Ctenomys sociabilis
ATAAATGCATATATAAGCCTATAATATGTGTATATAATCTATTAAACAAAAAATAAACTTTATGTGAATATTGCATGTTTCTCCAGATTTGGAAAGCATTATAGCTAGTAAGAACTCTCATTATTATTTCTTATTTTTGCAATACCAAGCACTTATTTCATTGAGCTGTCTTGCCAGCCCACACCTCTCTTTCTGATGGGTTCATACCTGCTTTTATTCTTCCAGTGTAGGGTTATAGTTTTCTTCTTTCAACCATTGTGGTTTGGTAGTGATTCCATTTTATCAAGGACATCTTCAGTGTTTGGAGGTGTCAATTAGAATTCCTATGCAATGGAGAACCAACTCAAATTTCTTGAGCACAAAGACACAGAATTAAGTTCACAGGGAATAGTGCGGTGAAGATTTATTTCTGGCGTATTAGAAACAGAAAAGCTAATTGTAATGAATTTGTTTGTGGGTGTATGACATTTTCCAGAAAAATTCCTACATAACAAGTGCTAGGAGATGTGTTAATTCAACCAAATACTGAAGTGGCATGTAGAACAGGATCTGTAATTAATAATGCCAATTAAATTTTATCTAATAGTCTCTTATTCTCCAACATCTACATGTCTACAGCATTCATAAAAAAAGTGTCACACCTGTTATTTTCTCTTTGGTACAGGCTGACACATACATTTTGTCTTAGAATTGAAAAAAAAAAAAAAAAAGATTTGAAGGAATAATTCTGCACATTATCCCAAAGCACCTACAATGCAACTACATAGATAAGGTGATGAATAGTTTCTTAGAAAAGGAGAGAATAAATTTATCAAGGAAGGGATGGAAGTCAAGTTCTAGTGCCATTGAAATTCAGCCCAGAGAGTTTGTAATTTCCAAGTCCATGAGAAACTACTGTTGGGCTCCCACTTCAATTTTGTATTTCATTGCTTCCTAATAAATATCTTAATTTTATCATAATAGATTCCTCATTAATTTAAATTCAATTTGCAACCAAGTTATACCTCAGCTGCCAACAAGATTAGATTCTAGGTTTCTTTTTCAGAGATATTGATCTTGAAATGTAGAAAATAAAGATTGTTCAGGGGAAACAGATGTTTTATTGTTCTTTACTGAAACTTTTAATCTTAAAAACTGAATAACTGAGCTTGCAATTTTTCCTTCCACTATATTCTCCACTGCACATAGGAGCACCTAAACCCTTGCCTTATCATCACCATGTTTAGTTTTCCTAAAATGGTAGAGCTATTGTTTACATAAATCTTTTTTTCTTTTTTTGGCAGAACCAGGGATTGAACTGAGGCCCTTGGGCTTGCCAGGAAAGCTCTTATTCTACGGGGCCATCTCCCCGGCCCGCTATTTACATAAATCTTACACCCAATGATCACAATATGAACATAGCCATTAAAGTTTGGGTTTTATTTTTTTATTTTTTTCCACAGAAATTTATTTTTCTATTAATTTATTGAGAAAGAAGCAGCAATGAGACATTTTTAAAACAGGTTAGTAGGACAGTCACAGTAATTAATACATTGCATATTGTTGTCTTCCTAGTAGTTATTCATAGTACAAGATGCAGACATAATAGCTTGCCTAAACACTATTAGTTCAAATCTTTCTTCTCATTGAACTAACAGGAAGTAGCCGTATATCTATGCTAACTTTTGATATATATATATGTGTGTGTGTGTGTGTGTGTGTGTGTGTGTGTGTGTATGCACTTGAACATTTACAGCACAGCATATTATTATGGCTTTACCTTTTTTTCTTTCAGAACCAGACATTGAACTCAGGCCTTTGCACTTGCCATACAATGCTTATTCTGCTGAGCCATCTCCCTGGCCCCTATGGCTTTACTTTTTATATCTCATTTTTATACTTTTCTGCTCGATGGTTAGGACCAAGATAAAGCAAGACCTATATAACCAAAAAGTGTAACTTTTGTACCTGATAAGGTCAGTCAAATCCCCTCAGGATTTAGCCTGAAACCCTGTACAGCAGTTTGTAGATCTCCTGTTAGTGTCAGCCATGTAGATGAGTTATGGCCATTGCTTGATCAGTTTTCCCTCTGTGAAAGCCTGAAAGAAAGGCATTTGATACTCAGACAGATGCTGATATTCAGCTCAACAACATATGTTTTAAGGTATTAATGTCATTAAGCTTCTATTCTGGAGGGTTAACAACTTAAGTTTGCAGAACAAATAATTAAAGGAAAAAAGGGTGGGGCTACAAGGGTAGCCAACATTGTGGCCCTACCCCTTCAAGGTCAGAGAAGGCTCAGGACATAAGAGAACCTGTACTGTAACATCCTGTAACTCACTGGTGTCCCAAATTTTCTGATGAAGGAAATTTTGGGGCCACAGAAGAAAGTGATCAGTGATGTAGAGTGCGCCTTAGGAGAGTCACATGGAGAGAGTTTGGATTTTAAACTTCACACAGTCCAAGTCTTAAGCACCTTTTCACCAGCCTGTAGTGCTAGTGGGAAGGGGTAGAAACTCCAGGATTTCAGCCTCTCTGGAAGTTAGACCATTGAGGCCATGCCCTTGAAAGGGATGTGTGGTCTCAGACCCAACCTGCTGCATCTTGTTGGGTAGCGGTGACAATGAAGTTAGAGGCTTTTCTCTACTGTCCTGTTCTGCTAGGATAGTTCCACCTTACTGCAGGTCCTAGGGCAGTCAGCTCTACTTTGACTGAAACCTTTGAATCCTTTGGCCAAAATAAGCTTTTCCTACCTCTAACTTACATTTTTCTTCTGTATTTGTCATGTGACAGAAAACTGACTAAAATAATAGCTCTTCACAAGAAATAATTATAATAAATGATTTAGCAGCACAAACATTAGCCCCAGAAATAAAAACAGTGGTTATGTATTGAGTTAAAAATTTAATATTGATTTTATATCGAATTAAGTTGGAGTCTAATTCCATATACCTCAGATTCAGTGAATCCATTTTTAGAGTTATGTTCACCAGGAAGATGCCTAGTATTTATGTTTTATCACTTAGAATTTGGTGAAAAAGCATAAAGACTATGAATAAATTATTGAATACAATTTGTAATAAATAATGTAATGCTCTGCACTGGGTAGACAGGTGAGATGAATGGAACATCTGACAAATACAGAGCTTAAGGAAGGAAGGAAAATGGAAGCAATTTCACTGAGAAGACTGGATCACTAATTGTATTCTTATTTTTATTGTAACCTGAGGAGAAAAATCTCCACAACTTTAGTCAATTGCCTTTGAATTCTGCCACTAATGGCTAAAAAGGAATCCTAATCTCTAATTATAATAAATCTCTATTACACTAATTTTTATACCACTGCATCGATTGCTCCAAGTTCTTGTTTCCACTGAATATTTTCCAAATCCTTTTACTTCTCAGATGTCTGTGTATCGAATTTTCCGCTACCTATGATTAAAATGATATATACTAATACCAAAATTAATTTCTCATAAGTTTTACATTTTGCATATTTCTTCATCATCTTTCAAAAACAACATATTACTTGAGCATAATATCTACACACTTGATATTTTGAAATTCTTTGAATATAAGCAAATAACCAAATGGCAAATATGTAGTTCCATTTACTATTTTTGACAAAGATAAGATAAATGGAAGGGAGGATATCCTCCAAACTCCACAAAAAAGAATCAAAACTATGAGTTTTTAACTCTATTTAACTCCTTTTACTCATTAAGTTTTCTGTCTTAAACTAAAGAAACCATTTACAAGTTATGATTTGCCATTTAAATGTAAGTAATAGACATTTGGCTACATATTTATCTGAATTATAAAATTTGACAGAATTCTAAGTGTTAGTATTTCCCATATTAATCATTGTTGTTGTAGAGGTGGTAAAAGCAGTCATATTTTGAAAGTAAGCTCATAAATTTTCATAAACAAAGTCATGATCAGCTTGCCCATAGATATCCAGATGACATTAGGTCTTCAGTAATAAACATTTGTGTCTCTCTTCTTCCAAAGAGCAATGATATAGCTAATACTGAATCAGTTAGTTTGTTGACTACACTAATAGTCTGTTTCTGTTTAGACGCACATACTCTCACACAACCACACACACGTATACAGAAATGTGCACACACACACACACACACACACACACGCATGTACACACAGTATCAAATAGATAGAAAGACTTTGAGGTTTAATATGGCTGAAGATACCTTGCAATCATTTAAAGACAGACTAATGTTTTAGAAAACATAGTCATTATACTTAGGTTTGAATTTATAGTTTTAATAGATGTATAATGAGTCTGTTTTTCTTACTTGATGGCTCATTTGGGGACTTTTGTTACAGATAAAGCCTTATGCAATGCCTACAATTCAATTAATTACTTATTAAATGCACTCTTTGCCATATTACCAAATGTTACCAGATTTTTAAAGACTGTCCAAATGGCTACAAGTATAATAAACTGTTTTCAAACACATTTAATGGATTTATATTACTTTGTAGAGTACCTTTGCTGTAGATGACAGAAATTTTAAGCTTATTTTCATAGTTTATTTTATATACTTGACATTTAAAGAGTTATAAACTTCAGGCTATTGTGGTTCCACTTTAGATAGCATAAGTTTCAAATAAAAGATCACTGAAGAGCAATCTTCAGTTGTTTTTAACAGCAGGCAAAAATAAAATGAAAGAACTAAAAGTACAAGGACATGGTGTTGCACACTTGTTGGCTTAGCACTCAGGAGGCTGAGTCAGGAGGATCGAAGGAAATTCAAAGTCAGTCTAGACTACCTAGCAAGACCCTGTCTCAAAAAATAAAAAGAAAACGTAAAAGTATGTATTATGGTAATGCATAGGCTTTCTCTTTTGTTATTACATAGCCTCTGTTGCTGTCATTCCTATTCACATAGTCATCTACCCATATTTAAACTGAAGAATGTTTCCTAAATTGTAAAACGACCTGGGAACTGCACACAATATTGGAACACTACAAAGTGCATTATATCTGTGATACGGCTGTTCTCTGCCTGAGCTGTAAATACTGTTGTTTAACTACAACAGTGAGCATTTGCTGCTGTGTGCAGAGCCCCTGAGCTGAAGGAACAGAGGTTCAGTTGCAGGCACAGATTTATCTGTTTACCCTAAAGCCTCAAAATCAAACAATCCAAAAACATTTTTGCTACGCATATTTCCTTTAAAAATATTATTTATTGTGGATTTTACTGTTGTTAAGATCATATATTTTAAATGTTTTAAGAAGAAAATCCTGTGAGGATTTTCTTCAATCTATGCTGTCTCTAGGACTCGTCAGTTGACACCAGGACAAAATTGCATTGATTGTTTTAAATTTTGGTGTGAGCAATTGAATGTTACAGAACATTTTACATGCAAATGACTCCACTCCTAATAGAAATCAGGAATTCTGTCAATCAAGGGGCAGGGTGAAAGGGAAGCTTTCAGATGTGTTGGTTACCCTCCACTGAATTATATAATAAGTGGCTACGCAATGTGGGAGTAAGCAATAACAGCGTGAATGGAAGCCGGTGGTAGGTAACGGAGACCTTATCTGTGAGTGGCAGCCAACACAGCGGATAATGTCATGAATAAAATGTTGATGTAGAATTTCTGCTATTTATTTTCTGTCACTCAAATAAATTCCATAATAAATTACATAAGAAAGTTATTACATTACTTAGATCTAACTTTTGAGAACTTTTGAGAGCAGATTCTTCCATTGTCTCAACTCTGTACCTGAAAGCAAGGTCACAAATAAATAGAAAATAATCTTATATTGGTAAAGATTATTCATAGAAATTAGACACATTGACATAAAATAACTTATCACTGGTGATGTAACAGAAAGATAATGGGAGAATTAAGTTTGAAGTAAGTGATACTGATATATATTTAATTAATGGATATATAAATTATTTGTTATATAGCTGAAATATGTTATTAATTTGGAATAAGATTATGAACATTTTTAATAGAGATAAAACTTTTTAATAGAGATAATAATCAACAATAGATGCTCTCAAAGAAAATAAACAAAAATGTTTACTCTTTTTATTTTAATCTAGAATAGGGCTTCTGTGGAAACACTGCATGTAAAAAGATGGCTACAGAAAGGATCACCAGTAGTCTGTGTACAAGCTACATAGACGGAGGAATCATATCTGGAGAGCAGGATGCGGTGTAGAAAGAAGCAGGAAGTTCACAACTTCATGGGTAGCAAAATAAGTCTGCTGCTGAAGACAGTCCTGACATCAAGCCTGAGTCAGGGAGATCATCTGTAATCACTACACAGCATTCCTCTATTTGTGGGGAATGTTTTCTAAGATGATCTGAGGAGGTAGAAATCAAAGATGACATTGTGGTTTCTGGATTCCTTCTATGCACGCTTACCAGGGAGAGACTTAATTTATAGATTAAGGTACTATAGGAGATAAACAACTAAAATGAATAAGAAAGCAGAATCAGTGTAGATACTGCAGAAAAGTCATTTAAAATTTATGGAATTTTCCTCAAATTTTCCACGTAATATTTTGCCTGCAGCTAACATCAGTAAACTCAATCCACAGAAATGGAAGCATGGAAAAATGTGAGAGTAATACTATTATTCTGCTGATGGTATCTGTTTACTTTTTCTTAAATGCAAACTCTGACTAGGAGAAAATATCGTAAACAGGATATGTGCCCATCAACTTTCCATTTCTGTAACCAAATACCTAACAAAAAATCTATTTAGAGGAGAAAAGATTTAAGTTGGCTTATTGTTTCAAGGATTTTAGTCTAGGGTTGGCTTGTTCCAAGACACAAATATCATAATGGTAGGGCACAGGGAAGGAAATCTGCTTGCCTCCTGATAGTTGAGAAGCAGCTAGAGAGGAAAACAAGAGAGGAAGAGAGACAGAGACAGAGAGATCCAGGTGGAGAGAGACAGATGGAGAGAAACAGAAACAAAGAGTGACAGAGAGAGATAAAGACAGAGAGACAGACACAGGGAGAGGGACGGACAGAGAAAGAGAGAGAGAGGCAAAGAGGACAGAGACAGAGAGACAGGTAGAGAAAGACAGACAGACAGAGACAAAGAGAAAGAGATGGAAAGACAGAAAAAGAGAGACAGAGTGAGAGAGACAGAGAGAGAGAGAATTAGTACAGGATTCATCCTTCAAAGACAGCATTAAGTCAACTATTTTCTTCAATAAAGCATACTTTCTTACATTTAGCTCTGAGCAAATCAGTAGACCAAACAATCGAGGATGTTAGAGCATCTATAAATTGATCATCATCTTACATCTCTCAATAAGGATCATTAAGTCTTGAATACATAAGACTGCAGGAAACACTTTTTATTTAACCTGTATTACAAGGCTAAGTTGCTGTCCAATGAAGAGGAAGAAGATCCTCATTACTTTCACCTCTTCCATGAAAACTGCCTCAATCTAGACTGTGTTCTTCCCTTACACTATTCTACTATATAGTGTATAAAAGGTCATTCATTTCATCATTTTCCATTGCAACCACTGAAATATGACAGACAGTAAAAAAATTAAATTAAAATTCTTGGATGAGGTTCTCTTTATTGCCCAACAAGAAAGAAGGATAAACGTAGAATAGAAAACATATTGCATTTTGCTATCTATAATTGAATTGTAAGATGAATTACAATGACTAGCAATAAATCAGTAAATCATGAACTTCAAAAGCATGCTAATAGATACAATTTTAATAATATTCCTGTTTTGCCTCATAAAATTGCCCTTATAATTATCTTTTTTATCCTGTTAAAATATTTAATAGTAAGGACTGTATTTAAAATGAGAGATTAGCCAGGGATATATAATTAAATAAAACACCATTCCAGCTTTGGATGCAGTAATATATAATACTACAAGCAGGCATGCTCAAGAAGTTGCAAACCAGTGCAATATCTCTCAGCATGAGATGACGGGCTGTAAACAAGACAGAGTGCAATGAACAGGAGGAAACAGGGAGCTCTGGGGTGAGTCTGAAGTAGAGAATGTCTAAAGATAAAACTACCCAGAAATGGCTACTAGAGAAAATTTAACAAGCTCACCTCCCAACTGTGTATTGAGGACATCTGGGAGTAAAGACTCTAAATAGGAGTAATATTTTTTTCTTTTATCAATATGGAATACTGATTTTAAAATTCTGTATATATTTTGTCTCCAATATCCAGCCTGATGGTATAATCACCATATCTTCCAAGAGGAATTTGATTTTAAACCACTAAACCAGAGAAAAAAAATTAAAAGAATATCTGTTCCATTAAGCTAATACATTTTAAATAATTGTTTTTTTTTTCTTTTTTGCCATATATGGTAGTAAGTTTATTAATACAGAGACATAGATGTACATAATGCATCAAAATCACAATTATATTGGAGCCATATGAAATTATTGTATCCAGATTCTGTGGTAGTTGGTAAATTCTTACTGCAATAGTGGATGTAGAACTGAAAATGATGAAAGAAGCTCTGGAAATTATGGGCCAGGTAAAGTAGAAAATGACAGAAATTGTCTATGGCCACACCACCCTGGACGCACCCGATCTCATCTCTTCAAAGCTAAGCAGAGTCGGGCATGCCTAGCACTTGGGTGGAAAATGACAGAAAATATATATACTATAGATCACATTTGGCACAGAAGATACACAGACATGGTAATTGGAGAGCACACTTCCAACAGAGAGACTTCACCTTGAGAAGTGGGAGTTGTTGCTCCAGGGAAACTTCAGCAAGGAAGTTATGCTTTTTTTTTAGAGTAGAGGCAAGAAGAAAAACTTGGGATTTGGAGGGCAAATACTGCTGATTGTTTTGCTTTGTTTTGTTTTGCTTTGCCTTGCTTTGCTTTGTATCTTGTGCAGGGTCTCACTATGCAGCTCAGACTCCTAGTGATCCTCCTGTTATCACCCTCCCCAGCGCTGGGAGTACAGATGTGCACTACCACGCCTGGACTCGGTGGTCCACTCAGCACACCCAGGGGTGGGCCAGTGTAGTGTATGGTGCCAGGGATCGAACTGGACCCCTGCACTTGCATAAGCAGGCTCCTAGTCTGCTGAGTTATGATATGATGTTTTTGTTTTTGTTTTGTACAAGGACTCAAACTCATGACCTTGTGCTTACCAAGCAGCTATATAAATGGTAGTATAGTGTATACTTCAAGGGCTTTAGGTATAAGAATCTCTTGGTTCTTAGAAAAATCTTTAAAAATTGTTGTTTGATAAGAGTATAAGAAAACTAAAACTTTGGTTAGAAAAAATATGTCTTCAACAAGTCTCCAGCGTGTCTTGTCACCCTATGTTATTCAAAACTATCTATCTTACCAAGATAGATACTTAAAATTGTCCACTGTGAATGCAAACGTTTTGTTAAGAAGAAAATTTAAACTTAAACCTGCGTTAAGAAATGAGCCTGTGAAACTGTAGGATTTCAGAATAAAACAAAGCAAAATTATATTTTTCCATGATTATTACCAATTAAGGACTCAACTCATAAAGTTTCTAACTTTGAAAAGATATATTTTTTGTAATAGAATATTTTGGGACTGACTTGTTATTAGATATTAAAATTTCACCATGGACATGGGGAGCTGATACTTTACTACATAGGTTAAATTCAATTTTACATATGAAGTAACACTTCAGAGATGTTTTCCTTAAATATCATTTTTATTGTTTTTTTTTTTATTTTTAAACTGTAACATTTGATTTGGTAGTAGATGATGCCTTATTTTTTATTTCCTAATTCTTATTACTTTGAGAAAAATCTACCAAGTCTTTAAACCATAAAACTATGAACTCACTTCTTTAAATGGGCATTTGGCAAACTACATGTGGCAGATACATAGCTAGTCCTAATCTTCAAACTGGAAATAGTCCTGTTTCTTTAGCTGGAGAAGTATCTGTAAAATCAGTCATTGAAAAATGTACCCTAATATATTGAAAATTATGCTTTAGACACCTGATATTTCTTACTTTCCTATATTCTGATTTATGCACATGAATTTCTGGAGTTGTTTCCTCAAACCAGCATTCACTAGATTTAATTTTAGCATTCCCAATGTATTGATTTTTCTTACTGCTATTAATTTAATAAGAGTAACATCTCAGAAAGAACATATGGCCAGGGCCGGCCAAGTAGTTCAGCTGATTCAAGTGCCTGCAAGCAGGCTCAGGGCCCCAACTTCTATCCCTGGGCCTACTACACCAGCTCCGCCCCTGGGGCATGCTGAGAAAGCAATTGAGACTGGGCGTGGTGACGCACACCTAAAACTACAGTTCTTGGGAAGCTGTAAACAGGATAATCACTAGGAGTCCAGTCTAGTAGTGAGACCCTGAACATCCTGTAGACCCTTCCCTAAAATACATTTAAAAAAAAAACAACAAAGAAAGAACATATGCTTAGTGAAGAATTTCTAAAATTCTATTATAATGAATAATGATCCATAGTTTTAACATGAAGAACAATACATTCAGCTCTCCAAGTACCTCAAATAACTACTGCTAAGCAGAAAATAACATTAATATACTCAGAAGGTCATTTAGACTTGTAGCACAGTAGATACCATTGAGGCTTTGCTTTGTAAGAGATATTCAATCAGATATTCAAAATTCATAAACACAAATTTTGTTGTACTCACTTTTACTTAGTTTATGTTAAATTTCTGTTATAAATTAAATACTGATAAATTGGGTCACCTTTTTGCTTTTCTATTTCAGCCTGATGTCACCTAACAATATTAAAAGAAAGGACATTATTATTTTATATAATCTATCTTTTAGCCTCATTCCTAGATATTAAAAGTAAGCACCTTTTCTTTTCTAAATCTGAGAATTTAAAAGCTGAATTCTTGATAATTACAAGAAAGTGCAAAGAATGATCAGAGCATAGACAATACAATGTGCATCAACTGTGTTCTGTAACATTATTTCATCCGCCATTGCCCATCAATTATTTGGTGTGTATGTAAGATTAGTTTTTAATATGATGAAAAAATCATAATTATACTTTTATAATTCTACTTTAAATTGAAAATAATAAAACCGTAAAACAAATTTATTCCAGATAAAAATTTATTACTCATCCAAATAGAACATTAAATTCTACAGCTCATGTTGGCTATGCACATATAAAATATTTCAGGTTAAAATAATTTTATCAACAAGATAGAAAAATAATATTTTACCTGTTTAGGTAAAATAAATGCTAAATTTGATGGTTGTGAGTTCAAGACCATACTGGGCTACAAAGTGAGCTAAAGACTTGCCTGAGCTGCATAAGTGAGACCATGTCTCAAAAAGACCAAGAAATGTATCTCTAAAGTTGTTTTGTACATTTATTGTTGTTGCGTACATTTATTTAAGTATCTCTTATGGTAACGGAGTTTCAGTAACTACAGCAGAATATAATATGAATTGTTGATAAAAATATTATTGTTTGACAAGTATGTAAATATATTCAGGCCGGGCGTGGTGGCGCATGCCTGTAATCCCAGCACTTGGGAGGCTGAGGCAGGAGGATTGTTGTGAGTTCGAGACCAGCCTGAGCTACAAAGTGAGCTTAAGGCCAGCCTGAACTGCATAGTGAGACCCTGTCTCAAAAAGA
>PVKA01052631.1:0-11643 GCA_004027165.1 Ctenomys sociabilis
TTTACAATCAACCAATCTTTGACTTGAGTGACAAGAACCTCTACTGGGAAAAGAACAGTCACTTCAATTATTTCATCAATGTTTTGAAAAAACTAGATAACTACAACCAGAAGAATACCAGTGTACTTTCATTTCATATCATTAAAAAAGTTAACTACAAATGGATTAAAAACATCAGCATGAAGATCTGAAACTAAAATTATATTTCTATTGGGATATTATTCAAAATATATAAGGGGCTCATACAATTTAACAGCATTAAAATTCCTAGTTTAAAAGTGGATGAGATGGCCAGATAAGTCAGTGGATTAATGTGCCTGCTTAAGCAGAGTGCAGGGATCAGATTCGATCCACAGCATGCCACGGTGGCCCTGCCCCCAGGGTGCACTGAGATGGCAACTTGAGATTGGGTGTGGTGGCATGCACCTGTAATCCCAGCTCTTAGGAAGCTGAAAACAGGAGGATCACTATGACTCCAATCTGTATAGGGAGACCCTGTATCAAATGCATTAAAAAAAATGGATAAATCTGAAAAGATATTCTCAACATCACTAATCATCAGAAAAGTGCAAATTCAGAATGCAACAAGCTCACACCTCACAATCCTTGGCAAGGCTTCTAGCAACAAGACAAAAGCTAACACATGCTTATAAGAATATAGAGAAGAGGAAAGTGGGTGAGGGTGTGCACTAGGCTTCTAGATACAGGAAACAGCAGAGAATTTGATCAAAAAATTGCTACTAAAGCTGCCATATAACCCAGCAATTCCACTTGAGTATGTATTTAAAGGAAACCTCAGACATCTGTATTCCTATATGCAGCATCAGTCATACTAGCCAAGGTAGAGAAATATCAAACATCTGTGGGTAACAGAAATAATGTACATGTACTATGGAATATTGTTTAATTTCAAAAAAAGAAGAAACTCCTGACTTTGTCACAGCATAGGTGAATCTGCAGGACATTGTGTTACATAAAATAAAGCAGAAGAAGAAGAAAGACTCATTGTCTTCATGATTTTATTGCTGTCTTAGTTACTCTTCTCTTGTTGTGGGACAAATACCCAACACCCAAAATGAAGGAAGGAAAGGCTTATTTAGCTCACAGTTACTTGAGGTTTCAGTCCATATTTAGCTGGCTCCAAGGCAGAGGGGCACATGGCAGAGAGCAGCAGTTCACGGCAGCCAAACGACAATGACAACAAAGAACAATAGCTAAAGAAAGTCTGTCTCTCATATTACAGTCAGGTTCTCTGCCCCAGGCTGAGGGAAGCACTCACATCCATAATCCCAGCAGTAGTAAAACCCGTAATCCCAGCCTTGGATTACAGGTAATCCCAGTGGATCACAAGTTAATCACAAATTCTAGAAGTCCTCCCCCCCCCCATGACTACATGGGCTTTGGGAGGACAACTGGACACAAACCAGAACAATCGGGAAATCCAAGAAATCAAACTTGTAGGCCCAGAGTCAGTGATGGTAGGGGCTGAAGGGTGGGAGGGAGAAATGAGGAGGTCAGAGGGTACCAACTTATGTTTCTCCAAGTGTATACATTCTGTGAATGTATGTACCACATGGCATCATTAATATACTGTATTGTGTACTTGACACGTGCTAAGAACATGGATCTTAAATGTTCTCAACACATATACACACAGAAGAAAAGAAACTGAAAGAACAAGGAAAAAGGCAGTTGGAGGTGATGAATATATTTATTAATTTAATTGTGATCATTCATAATATCTGTATATAAATTAGTCCACATTAAATGTATTATTTTTATCAATGCATCATACCTTTAAAAGCTCTTTAAATAAATAGAATAGAATAAGATACTAATATAAGCACTGCTGTCTTTCTTACCCCGTAGGAGAACATGACTTTTGATGGTTTTAAAATGTTAGCTAGAGAAAGAAGCTGAATGTCATTGAAGAAAAGGCCGATGGGAAATTTCCATCAACCATGTATTTGCTAAGGTTTTACAACCATTTGTTCATTAAACCCTCCGGAAGGGTGGACTTGGAGGAATGAGACAGCTAATGTAGCCCTGTCATTTCAGAGGTAGAGGAATTGAGTCACTCAGGGCCCAAGTTGCTGTCTGTGTTCACAAAACTCACAGAAGAGGGAAGCCTCTCCCTGGGCAGACCTCAGGGACAGAGGACCATGGTCCCTGCCCTCTCCAGTGTGGTGTCTCTCACAGTTTACTCCCCAGCATCTTGTGATCAGGCACCTGCACCAGATTTGATTTATCGTTCACCTGACATAAATCCTGACAATGCTGTAATTAGAAGGTTCAAACGAGAGCGCCTGGAGGGAAGTAATTATTTGCCAAGAGATGGATTGCGATAAACAAACAGCACAAGTGTAGTTTCCCCAGTGGGCGGGGAGCCTGAAGTTCATAATTTGTTGATACCAAAATAAAAAGGGTTATTTTCTGTGATAATGGCACTGATTTTCCTTAAATGACGCAATGGACAACTTTCTCTACTTAAGAGGAAGCCTCCCCTTCCTACCCATTACTGCCTTGAGAGAAAACAGCAAGGCTCTGAAGGAGTCTCTGAAGGAAGGTCCTGGCATCTCCACGTTTCCCTCACCCCGGGGAATCGTCCTGCCTCCCTCGGATGTTACTGCTCTCCCCAATGGACACCAGTTTTGCTTCCGAGTCTAGTTGTAGCCTCTAGGCTGGGAGGGCTGCTGCGCAGGCAGGCTCAGACATGCACCAGAGGACTTGAGGAACAGGCAAGAAAGGGGCAGACGTTACTGAGTATCTTCTCCACTTCCTGCCCTGGCCTATCTGGTATCCATGTCCTGTTATGTTATAGGAATTCATATTTCCACTTTACAGATCAAAAAGCTGAGATCTTGAGAAGTAAAGCTTTGCGAAGAAGAAAGGAGGTAAGAAAGACTGGGACAGTACCCAGGTCTTTTCGGTGCTAAAGCCTTTGTTTTATTTTTTTTCTCTGATTCAATACACCTCTTCCAAATAGGAGAAAAAAAAAAAATGTCCCCTGAGAATACATTGGAATGTTGTTTACATCCAGCCTCTGACTGGGAGTTTGATTAGGTTCTCATTAAAAAAATTGTTGGTTTTGTAATTCTAACCCTTTCCCCAGGTTCATGTTGACTTTCTGGAGTGTTCTGTCCTAGGTCACAGTGACCTCACTCCAGCTGTGTGGGAACAAGGTGTGGTAGGGAATGGGCGGAGTTTCCGGCAACTGCCAGGTCACGGTTCCAAGCTTTGGGAACTATGG
Source organism: Ctenomys sociabilis (assembly GCA_004027165.1). NCBI lineage: Eukaryota > Metazoa > Chordata > Mammalia > Rodentia > Ctenomyidae > Ctenomys > Ctenomys sociabilis. Next base: position 3,251 of record PVKA01052631.1, read on the forward strand.
CTTTGGCCCTCCAGGGTTCTACTAGGTGTATGGCAGAAAAGACGCCTAGCCTTCGTGTCCACCTGGCTCCCCGGTCCCTGGCCTCTGGTAAGGACCTTGCCTAATCTTCACATAAGCACTTGCGGGTTGGAGACCAACAGCCCCATTTTACAGGGACAGACGGTGAGGCTCAGGAAATCCAAGGGATTTGCTTCTATTTCTCAGTTCAGTGGAAGTAGAAACAATCCCTTGTTTCTATTAACAAGATCTAGCCCTGAAGGGCAGATCTGTTACTTTAAGAGCTTTGTAGCTTAAGATATGTTACTTCAACTGCGCAGAATACAATATTCTTGTAAAATTAAAGTAAAGAAGAATAACTATCTCTTTAGAAATACTTTTTGTTAGAATTATCGGGTATCGGGGCCTGGGAGATGGCTCAGTGGAATAAGCGCATCTCAGGCAAGGGCTTGAGTTCAATCCCCAGTTCCACCAAAAAAAAAAAAAAAAAAAAAAGAATTATCTGGTACGGTGAAAGAACTTAAAGAATAGTGGTTAATGTTATTATAGGACTGTCAATGGTGTTTAATTTCACGTGTCATTTCTGATGGTTGCTGGGAGCCCTGTGTTGAAGTGCAGGAGAGCTGGTATGAAACAGTCATGTCTGCCGTGGCATGGGAGGGGACTGACTGCGCACATGGCCACTACTTTTCATGCTTGTGCTAATATTATTGTCTAAAGTACTGTCAGGCCAATTGGATTCCAGTTACCCACTTATTCAAAGTGCCCACATTTCCCACCATCTCCACTTTATCTCTTCCTAGTTATAATTTCATGGATGTGTAAGTTTCCCATGGCTTCTGTAGCATACTCCTACAAACCATAGAACTCAAAAACATCACTTTTTTTTTTTTTGCAGGTATGGAAGCCAGAAGCCTGTAGTCTGCCCTACTGGGCTACAATCAAGAGGACAGCCCATTCCTTTTATCATTCTAGGCTTCTCTCCACTACCCCCGGACTCTGACTTGCTCAGCCCACCCTGGGAGTAGGGCTGGCACAGTGTGTGATGGCAGGGATCAAACTGCAGTCCTTACACTTTCCTAAGCTTGCCTAAGCAGGTGATTTAGTCCACGGAGCTATCTCACTGACCCCTAGTCTTTCCAATTCTTGTGTCTGCCACTGTTGCCCTGGTTCGTGGCTGTGTCACGCTGGGCTCTGCCTCCAGCTGCAAGTGCCTTTTCTGTGTATGTAGTCTATTCTCCCTCTCATCCACATAATCCATGATGACCCTCTCTTGCTCTGAATCTTTAACAAAATTGTATCTGTAGACATCTTTTTTTCGTTCTGTTTCATATTAATAGGTTTCGGGGATTAGGACTTGCTCTGTCAGGGAACCACTTAGAGCCTACCACACTAGGCTTTTCTCCTTCTTTGCGTCAAGAAACTTAATATCCACCAAAAGGTCATTTCTTTTTTTTTGGGGGGGGACCGGTTATTGAACTCAGGCCCTTGCACTTGCCAGGGAAGCACTTATTCCACTGAGCCATCTCCCTGGCCCCACACCAAAAGGTCTTATTTCGCTGTACAGAAGTTATGAATACTGCTAAGTGTCAGAAATGAAACTTCCAACCTGAAAGATATCTGGGGCAAGTTCATGTTCTCTAGCATGGAAAATGAATTTAAGGAACAACAGAGGTTAAGAGCAGAATATATTTATTGGGGGAAAGAAAGCATCTGTTCAAGAGAGGGACAGAAATGGATTTGAGTAGATTGCCAAGGAATCTGCCTCTTTTAGGGGTTTTTATAGAGTAAAACCATCAGGTGCAAAGAGTCAAAGATGGAAAACATGGGAACTTGCAAGGTGGGCATAGGTGGGAAAACCTATGGTCAACCAATAAGAGTACAAGCATTATTGCTCAAGTAAAATTGATTAAATCCAGGATCAAATAGGGAAGTGAGTCACATAGCAAGTGAGCATGCATGCATAAAAGGGGCTTTTCCTATAGGGGGTTGGGTTAGTCATTCTCCTTGGCTTTCTCAAGGTGTTAAAGATTTATGTGGAATATCAATCCTGATATTTATCTTTATGGAGCTATACATTTGTGTGATCTTTTGTCTTGAGGTCTGGCCCACAGCGGGAGCGCAGTTGGAAGTTATTTAGTCTTTCATACTGGCTCCTTCTTTGGGCCTGGCCCAGTCTGACTGCCTATAGTATTTCATTTCTAATTCAATTGCCTGAAAGACTGCAGAGAAGAGTAGGGGTGCGAACAGTGTATATTAGCTTCCTTTGTGCTTAATTTTAAGAGCACTGTGGCTAGTCATTGCAGTCCAGATTCCATAGATTAAATTTCCCTCCACCCAATTGTGAATTTTAAGGATGTGTCCCAAAGATACATAGTTGTCATCCTATAGCTAAGTAGGAGTGACATTTTAAACAGGCTGCATATAAAGCAAGAGTCCTGCTACTCTCACTGCCTATTTTCCACGCTTGGGTCCCCCCTCGCACCCTTATTGCTGTGAGCTCCCAGGAACACTCTACTTTCATTGCTGTTTAAATTCATAAGCTTCTGGTACCTGAACCCAAAACTCACCTACTTCACAGGACTGTTGTGCAAAAAAATATTAAATGATAAGAGAAGAGCTTTATTCACTAACATAGTTTGTGTCATGCAAAAGAGGTTATAAATAATTGCAGTGTATCAGATCTAGCAGTCACCAGGAAGCTGATGCAATCCTCAGTCTGCGGTTGAAGGGGAATGGGAATTTAGGAGACCACTGAGGCAAGTTTTAGGTGCTTATTCAACCAATTTAAAAATCTAACCAAAGTCTGAACACATTTATTTATAGAAGTTCTATTCAGAATTGCATAGAACTAGTAGCAATCAAAAAAAATTTTAAGAAGTGAATAAGTGGGCAAACTATGATATAGCCATACAACAAAATACTGTTCAACAATAAAAATGCTGTGGTCATGCTGTACTTCTTGACAGATCAAGTATAGAAACAGTAAATTGGTCTGTGGTTCTCAGAGATCCTGGGGGTTGACAGAGGAACGAGTGGGTGGAGCATAGATTTTTTTTTTTTTAGATGAGTGGAACTGTCCTCTAGAACACCTTAATGATAGACAAAGTATGCATTTGCCAAATCCAGAGAACTTTATATCAGAAAGAAAATGAAACTTAACGCTTATAAACTTTAAAAAATTATTTAGGGGACCAGGCAACCACAAAATGGAATGCAGTCTGTGACATAATAAATATAAATGAGTAAAATAATCTCACTCAAAGGGAAGCAGACATTAAGGTCTCAGACTACATAACACTGGAAAGGAGGGGAATATGTGAAACCAAAGACAAAAGTAACTACACATAAGCAGCTCAGCTAGTTCACAAAAATGTTTCCCATGGGCTGCAGATACATAATTCTGAAACCTTTTTGTGTGTACTTAAACTAAACAAGTAAGCAATAGGGTAGTGGATGGTGGTGGCCAGGTTTTTCACTGTTGGGAGTTGGAGGTTTTGCAGAACAGCAAAAGCAATCTCTGGAACAATGGTCAGAACCAGAAATATCAGTATAGACTCATGCTTAAATCATAAAAATTCTTCAGAAAAGCAAAAATGCATACTTTGTCTATCATTAAGGTGTTATAGATGGATAGGACAGGATAGGGCAGGGTATCATAGAGCTGGAAATCGAGACCTAGCAATGACAGAAATGATAGAAATGATAGTGTGAGATGGGTCCTGTGGTTGTAGAGATAGAAGTACCAGACAATGCCATCTACAAGCCTGAGAATCACAGAAGCTGGTAGTATGGTCTAGTCCAAATCTGAAGGATCCTGAGTCAGTGAAGATGATGGCTTAATTCTCAGACCAAGGCTAAAGGGGACTGAGAATCTAAGTGGCTAATGAGAGAAGTCTCACAATCAAAAGTAATAGGTTATGGCCTGAGTACAGACTACTAAGTTATCATCCAACTCTGATCCAGCTCTGATCCAACATGGATCAATCCCCAGGACATCAGCTGATCTTCCCAATGACCTCTTCCTCCTCCTTCTCCACTCCAGCCCTGGGTACAACTTCCTTTTACCTTTCCAGCTGACACAGGGAGCCTCCAATCAACTCCTGTGTGTCACTAAACCTGCCCCTCAAACTCCACCCCTAGCAAAAGTCCATAAAGTCTCATCCTTCCTGTCTCAGGTCAAAGGATTTCTTTGTCTTCCTGCCCTCCATCCTTTCTGTGTCTTCAGAGTTAATAAAGTGCCCCAAAATTTCTGCTTCTCTGCCTCACTGCCACTGCCACCATCCCTGCTGCTGCTAAAATCTATCAAAAACAGCCTGGAGTTCTGATGTCCAAAGATAGAAGGTGAGTGTCCTCATTAAGGGAGGAGGGATTTCTCTGTGCCTTTTTGACCTATCTGGTACCACATCTGGTTGATGGTGCTGATTTAAGTACCAATTTCTTCTGGAAATTCCCTTATAGACTTACCCAGACAATGTTTTATGGCTTTCTGGGTATCCCTGAGCCCAATCAAAAGGACACATAAAAATATTCATCACACATGGATTGATTGGACTACACACATATATTTCCTTTTTCTCTCAGCTGAAAGGGCCCAGAATCAATAATGCTCTGAAGCAACAGCACAGGTAATACCCACATTGTGCTTTCAAATAGCACTTTTCAATAAAAGAAATGAGAGGTCCCTGATAAAATGGCTGATCTGACACTCAGGCAAGAAAATATCATGTGATCCTGGAATATCTTATAATGCCAAGAAGTAAAACTACTGTTCAAAAAAAGGAGGAAGGAAGACTTTCAAGAAAGACATCTGAAGGAGTTATCAATGACCCAACCTGGAAAGTTTTGAACAATAAAACAAGGAAGTCTGATATGTACACACACCTATAATCCAAGCTACTGGAGAGACTGCGGGAGGATCGTCACTCACTGGGGCCAGCCTGGCAGTGTGCTCAGACACTATCTCAAGAGGGTGGGCAGTTTGGTGGTAGCGGCTCCCTGAGTTCATTCTTCTGGACGCGGAGGGTACTGGGCGTCAAGTACTACTATAGCATAAAATGTCCATAAATGAGTATCAATAAATTATCAAATGAATGAATGAATAGATAAATGTGAAGAAATTAAACTAATGCAAAGGAATTTCAAATTTCTCTGTAGATATTCCATTCTCAAAGACATGAGATGTAACCTCCCACTTCTTGTAATGAAGCATAGTGTCACCCTTTCGAAGAATGCAGTATGTTCCCTGCCCCCAAGTGTGCTGATCTGGCCACCAAATCTGGGTGTGGAGGTGCGTGCCTATAATCCCAGTGCTAGGGAAGTGGGAAACAGGAGGATCACTACAGGTCTGAGCTGCGGAGCGAGACTCTGTACCCAAAATACATAAAAGTTTAAATAAAAAGAATGAAGTTAAAAAAAAAAAAAAAGCATAGTACAAAACAGGGAAAGAGCGGTGTGACTCCAGAGCAAAGGTGCCCAATGTACTCCAGCTCAGCCAGGCGATCATCAGCACCAACTTAGACTCCTACCAAAAGGGGGAAGGATTCCTTTTACCCCACAGCCTCACCAGCATTTGTGATTGGTTGGTTTCTCGATAGCTGCCGTTCTTTCTGGGGTGAGGTGGCCGCAGAGTCCTCTTCATTTGCATCTCCCCAGTGACCAGTGATTTGAACAGTTTTCCATATATTTACTTGCTGTTTGTATGTCTTCATGGGAAATGTCTATTTACTACTTACTTCAGATGCCTATTTTTGGATTGAATCTTTCAATTGAGGGGGTCTGATTGTGTTTATATATTCTAAAACCTGGTCCTCTGTCTGAAGAAGAGTTGATAATTTTTCCCATTCTGTGAATTGCTGCTCTTTCTGGGGATGGGTGTTTTTTCCATGCAAAAGCTTTACCCGGCGATCCTCCTTCCAGGTACCTTCCCTAACGTGTTAAGGGCACCATACCACAGCCATGTATGCACATTCAAGCAACACACTTTATAACAGCTAAATCTTTAAAACAGTCGTGTGCCCATTGAGAGATAATGGATAAAGAAAACATTGTTTCATATATAATGAAATACAACTCTGGCATGAAAAAAGGTAAACTTGAGACATTTTTAGGTAAATGGATGTATGCCAAGAACACAGTTTTAAGTAAAATAAGTCAGACACATATATTTAAATATTGCATTGTTTCTCTTGTGTGAGAAACCCAAGAGGTAAATAAAGAAGGACAGATATTGGGAAATGGGAAGAAAGTGTTAAGAGGAAAAGGGAACAATGGGGAAGGTGGGAAACAGAGAGGAAAAAATGTAAAATAATGGAGGGAAAATGATAAAAACAAAGTTCTGCAGGAAAGAAAGAATAATGGGGAAAAAAAAAGAATTAAGTTATATTATGTGCAGGGACAAATGCCCTGTAATGAATGTGATTATTATATATGTGAAAGGTGGGCCAACACAATTTTTAAGGTGTGTGTATGTGTGCATTGTGTGTGTGTGTGTGTGTGTGTGTGCGTGTGTGTGTGTGTGCTTGAGACAGGATCTTCCTATGCAGTTCAGCCTGGTCTTGAGCTCACTTTATAGTCCAGGCTGGTCTCAAACTCACAGTGATCCTCCTGTTTCAGTGTACTGAGTGCTGGGGTTACAGGTATGCTTCACCACACCTGATTACAATTAATTTTTAAAAAACAATATCAAAGGTAAGAAATCACATCTTAGGATCCACCCCATAAGAAGCAATGAGAATGGCATTGACCTTGAGCTCTCTCTCCACTCCCTGTGACACAGTGTAATCTCAAGCAAAGGAGCAGGAAGGTGTCCCCTATATTACTAGCATTCTCTGGAGGAGCAGAACCCATTGACTATAAGTATAAGGGATGTATTGGGATTACATAATCAGGTTGGATATTTCCAAATGGTATTTTACAAACTGGAGACCTGAGGAAAACAACAATTGTTGATTCCAAGGAGTTAAAACCTTAAAGCAAAAGGGAGTAAGGATATGCGGCACCAATCTGAGACTGAAGGAGGAGGCTTTCTCCTTTTTGTTTGCTGACTAGTATATCCGTGTATCTGAAAACACCCCACAGACACACCCAGAAGCATGCTTTCCCAATCTCTGAGGCACCCTGCAGTCCACCCAAGGTGAACCACCAACCGACTCGATGATACTCCACAAATTGTCTGACCAGAACTTCTCAAAACTCTCAGAATTATCAAAAAAAGAAAGTGTCACAAGCCATTTCAGCCAGGAGGGGCCTAACAGAACACCAGGGTTCAATGTCACGAGTTTCCAGGATGGGATCATCAACTAGATAAAGGACATCAAAAACTAAATTAATATGAGAAATGTATTGGCTTTAGTAACAATGTGTCAATATCAGTTGGTTAATATACCACCCCAATGTAACCCACTAAAAACAAAAGAAACTAGATATGGAATATATGAGAATGCTCGGCGCTGTTTTTGTAAATTTTCTGTAAATATCTATTTAAATTTTTCTTGTTTAAACAACATATGTGTGTGCATGTTAACAACAGCATACTTTGTTATAGCTAAATCTTTGAAACAACCCAAATTCCCATCAACTGAGAAATGGATTAAAAAGATGTGGCATTTTTTTATACAGTGTAATACTGAGCCATTAAGAAGGATAATTTTGAGACCTTTATAGGTAAATGGATGCAACTAAAGGCAATACTCCTAAGTGAGATAAATCAGATTCACATATATAAACACTGTATTGTCTCCTGGGTGTGAGAAATTGAAAAAGTAAATGCAGTCTAAAATGTACAATAGATATTGTGAAATGGGAAGAAATGTCTAAAACAAAAAAAGGAACTAAGATGGGAGAAAGGGAAAAGGGAGAAAAATGTAAGTTAGGATACTATTAATTTCTTTTTCTTTTTTTTTTTTTTTTAATCTTTTTGAAACAGGGTCTCACTACAAGTTCAGGCTTATCTTGAACTCACTTCGTAGCCCAGCCTGGCCTTGAACTCTCAATGTTCCTTCTGCTTCCGCCTTCTGACTGCTGGGATTATAGACATGCCCAGACATGCCCTGCACTGTTACTGTCTCTTAGTTCATTGAAAAGCAAGGTTCATGCTAATAGGAGAATTTTTCATGCCCATATCTTGTACTCTGAGTAACTACTTTGAAGTTGACAATATGCAATGTGTTAACTTTTATTATTCTCCTATTTTATGTTTTGAAATTCTCTTACCTTTTTCAATAAAAAGAAAATATAAGCAAAAGTAGTTGCCACTGCAGGCTCAGAGAACCTCCCCTGAAGCTCTTTTCTACACCAGCAATGTTTGCCAGCATCTCAAGGTAGAAATTTGGATCCTGATGTACAGATGAGAAAACTGAGGTCTGGGAGACACAAATTACCCTGGGCCAAATTAC
>PVKA01052632.1:0-11612 GCA_004027165.1 Ctenomys sociabilis
AGAAACAAATAACTATGAGACAGTATCAAAACTGATTAATAGGACAGTTTCAATAATTAATACATTGTACATTGTTATCTTCTTAGTGGTTATCCATTGCACAAGAAGCAGAGAGGATATCCTGTCCAAACACAAGTATAAATCTTTCTATTCATTGAATTAAGCAAAAGTAGTTGTATATCTAAATATTTTGTATATACAAATACAAAATGGTCTTTCCTTTGTATCTCCTTTTTTGTTTAGTCCTGTCAGAGAAGGGTATTCCATTGGCATGTAAATACTATAGATGTGTGAATTCAGCACAACAATACAACACAGTCTAGCAGTCCACAGTAGTAGTGGGTTATCCGCAGAAGTTGTTGACTTGAGCCTTTCACAGCTCAGCATATTGATATAGCTTTACTTTATATACCTCATTTTTATACTTTTTTTACTAGATAGTTAAGACCAAGGTAAAGTGAGACCTATGTAACTTGAGATTCATTTGTTTCTTCTTTGGGCTCATTGGGTCTCACTGCTTCAGCATCATTTGTGGAAAATCTGTCTTATTTTTTTTTTGGCAGAAATGGGGATTGAACTCAGGCCCTTACGCTTGCCAGGGAAGCACTTATTCCACTGAGCCATCTCCCCGGCCGAGACCTATGTAACTTTTGTATCTGATAAGGTCAGTCAAGTCCCCTTGGGATTTAATCTGAAATCTTGTACTGCACTTTGTAGATCCTTTGCCAGTGTCAGCCTTGTGGATGAGTCATGGCCATTGCTTGGCCAATTTGCTCTCCGTAAAACCCTGAGAGAATGTTTTTTCTCCATGTGACTCTCCTTAGGCACACTCTACATCATCAGTCACTTTCCTCTGTGGCCCTATATTCTCCTTGATCAGAAAATTTGGGACACAACTGAGTTACATGATGTTACAGTACAGGTTCTCCTATGTTCTGAGTCTTCACCAACCTTGAAAGGCTAGGGCCAAAATTTTGGCTGACTTTGCAGCTCTTCCTTTCAGGCTGGCTTTCGGCTCAAAATGATCCTCCTGCTTCAGTATCCCAGTGCTGGGACTACAAGTGTGGGCCACCAGCCCAGCTTTGTTAAAAGTTTTGAATAATAGGTAAAAATGTAGCAGTCTTAGCCAGGCATGTATGAGCCAGGCATGCATGAGCTTATTCTTGGCATCTCAATGAGACTGTCTGAAAATAAGAAATAAAAGGGTTGGGGAGGGCTGAAGAGATAGCTCAGTAGAATAAGTGCTTGTCCAGCAAGCGTAGGGTTCTGCGTTCAATCCCTGGTCCTGCTAAAAAAAGGGGGGGGGGTTGGGGAGATAGCTCTTTGTGAAGCCTTGGATTAAATCCGAAGTATTGAAAAAGTAATAATCTTAAATGTAGGGGCTGGGGATTTAAATGGAAGTCCTGGGTTTGGCCCTCAGCACCAAAAACAAATAATAAACCCCAACCAATTAAATGTGGTATATACTTTTGTATATTGTATTTGTTACATTCAGATATTTAAAAGTTGACATCCAATGTAAATGCCCAACACACTCGTGTGGGAGTATTGTGTTTGTGAACATTTGAGAATGACTTTTTTTTTTTTGCGGAACTAGGGATTGAACTCAGGCCCTTGTGCTTGCCAGGCAAGCAGTTATACTCCTGAGCTATCTTCCCAGCCCCTGAGAATGACTTTTTTAAAAGAATATTATTGGGAAAGAAATAGCAATGAGGCAGTTTCAAAATGGGTTAGTAAGACAGTTACAATAATTAATACATTGCATATGTTGTCTTTGTAGTAGTTATTCATAATACAAGATGCATTTGTTTGTTTTTTTGTCTTTCTTGAGACATGGTCTCACTATGCAAGTTCAGGCTGGCCTTGAGCTCACTTTGTACCCCAGGCTGGTCTTGAATTTGCAGCAATCCTCCTGCCAAGCCTCCTGTGCACTGAGATTACAAGCATGTGCCACAATGCCTGGCAAGAATAACATTTGGTTATATGTAAAGTTTAATATTTTCTCATGAAACTCTGTGTATGTGTATGTGTGTGAGTGTGAGTATGAGTGTGTGTGTGTGTGTGTAATACTGGGGATTGATACCAGAGCCTTGCATATGGTAGGAAAATGCTTTACTACTGAGCTGCATCCCCAGCCCTGGACTAATCATGTTTAAACTGGATATGGTGGCTCGCACCTGTAATCACATTTGGGAGGCTGAGGGAGGAGGATTTATGCAAATTTGAGATCAGCCTGGACTACATTGTGAAGTCAAATTGTAATAGTTGGGAGATTAATCCCTTGTCAGATGAAGAGTCTGCAGTTATTTCCTCCCATCCAGTAGGCTTTCTCTTCATGGCTTTACATCTGATTGGAACACTGGAGAGCATCCTCCTGGTGCCTGCCCAGATGTGCCAGTTCGTTTGTTTGGTGGAACCGGGGATTGAACTCAGGCCCTTGTGCTTGCCTGGGAAGCACTTATTCCACTGAGCCATCTCCCTGGCCCTGTTTGAACTACATAGTGAGACTCTGTCTAAAAAAAAATAAAAGAACCTGTAAAAATTATGTTTATATAATGTTTTTTTCATACCTTTCCTCTATGATGACATGTATCATCCTGCCATATGTGAGGTTAGAGTTGGAAAATTATTTATAGTGTTGTACAGTTATTTTGGAAGCTGGGAGTAAAGTTCACATTATCATATAGAGTTTAGTTTCTGTCAGGTGTGGTGGTACACATTTGTAATCCCTGCTTTTGGGAGACTAAGGCAGGAAGGTCAAGAGTTTGAGGGTAACCTGGTGTACATAGTCAGTTCAAGTCCAGCTGGACTATATTAGCAAGACTCGGTCTCAAAAAAAGAAAAAAGATAATACTATAAAAGAGAAAAAAAGAACTCTACTTCTAAATAATCCAGGTGATTTTTATTAAATTTTGTGATTAGTTCTAGCTTTTTTGGTCTAAGATGCTCTCCATCCCTCAGCCCCCAAGACAGGGTCTTACTGTGTTGTCGATAGTGATGACAGGTTCCTGGGCTTAAGTGGTCATCTTGCCTCAGCCTCTCAGGTAGTTAGGATTGCAAGATTTGTGCTACCAAAGTAGAAAAAAATATTTTGTGTGGTGCTGAGGATCAAAGCAGGGTTTCACATATGCTAGGCAAGTGTTCTACCACTAAGCTGTCTCCTTGGCCTTTCTTTTTCTCTTATGCTCTGCATTTAATGCATTTCTTTTTGGTCTTTTTGAGACAGGGTCTCATTATGCAATTCAGGCTGGCCTTAATCTCATGTTGTAGCTCAGGCTGGTCTCGAACTCACAGCAATCCTCCTGCCTCAGCCTCCTGAGTGCTGGGATTACAGGCCTGCACCACCATGCCCAGCTCATTTAATGCTTTTTAATCCTTATTTTAGTCTTTATTTTTATCAAAATGATATGTATGTACAACTGAGCATCAAATAGTATACAGGACTTGTTACTGGAAAGAACAGTACATACTGTTATGCCTCTCAACCAGTTTTTTCAATACCATTGAACGATAGATACCATTAGTACTTTAGATTTCTTAATTTTGCCTTTGGCTTTACGTTTCAAAAATAATATGCTTTTCTGCTTTCTATTTACATGTAAGGCACATATATATTGGCTTCCAGCTACTGACCCTGAGAATTTAGCTATCACACTGCTATCACCAGTCCCCCAAACACATAGTATGTTCAGGCTCTCCTGTGTCCTTGTCCTTAGTGTATGTACATTGTAATTTTGGTTAGATCAGTGTCAGTATTTACATAATTAGGTCTTTCTCTTTAAAGCTGATTACTTTATTAGGGGTTTACTTTTCCTCATGCACTTACTTCCTTTTAAATACCTAACTTTAATAATTGCCTTTTGCATCCAGGTGTGGTGGTGCATGCCTGTAATCCCAGTACTTGGAAGGCTAAATTGAGGCATGTGAGGTGGGAAGATCATGAGTTCAAGAACAGCCTAAACTACATAGAGACCCTGTTCAAAATCAAAATAACAAAACCTAACAAAAAAATTGCCTTTTTCTTCTTTGCTAGTTTCTGTTTATGGTACTTTAGCCCCAGGTTCCCATATTTTCCATAATATGAAATACATCAGATAGGCACTCAGTTCATCAGTGTGTGTGTGTACATGTGTTTGAGATAGGCTTTCACTGCCATTCAGGTTAGCCCTTGAACTCACTTTGTAGCCCAGGTTGGCCTTGGACTGTCATGATCCTCCTGCGTTAGCCTCCTGAATGCTGGGATTATAGGTGTGCGCCACCATGCCTGGCTCAGTTCATCATGTGTGTGTGTGGGGGGACTTTTCTTGCAGCCATGGACCTATTCCATTTTGTACTGTTTGCTTTGTATTTAGAGAATAGCTGCTATCCTCGAATTTTTGTTCACCATTATTTTTATGATTCAGTTTACTGTTTTTTAGTTGGATTTTGTTTTCTGTTTCCCTTGTTTACTTTTTCTTAATTTACTGCACTTAATAAATTTACTGGTACAGCTCATTCTCTGGAAGCTTGCTGCTGGTAAAGATGTATAAGAAGTAAAGTTTTTAGCTTTGTTTTTGGTGGGAAGTGGACTGGAGATTGAATCTAGGCCTTTACCCTGAGCTGTGAACCCTTAATATTTGTTTTAAATTTTTGAGACAGAGTTTTGCTAAATTGCCCAGGCAGGACATAAACTTGAAATCCTGTCCCAGCCTCTTAAGTGCTAGGATCACAGGCATGATTCACCACCCTAGGCTGGTGCTTTTTTTTTGTGGTACCGGGGATTGAACTCAGGACCCTGTGCTTGCCAGTCAAACACTTATTCTACTGAGATATCTTCCTGGCCCTGGGCTGGTGCTAATTTTTTTATTTTTCTTTTTTTTTGTGGTATCAGGAATCAAACTCAGGACCCTGTGCTTGCAAGGCAAGTAATTATTCCACTTGAGCTATCTCCCCAGCCCCTCTTTCTAATTTTGATAATTCTTGCATCTCTATTCTGTCCTTTTTAGTTTTTAAGATCTTCTATTTTACCAAGTAATTATTCTGAAAATTTCTTTTTAATAATGTACTTGATTGCTAGTCATATGGATCTTGATTTAAGCCACCAGCCGTTTCATTGCAGTGATATGGGAGTAAGCCATTGCTCTAAAAATGCAATTTTCATGATTATGAACCAGTAGAAGATAAATCTTCCTGATTGTGAGGGTGTGTCTGTCTGACTTTACTGCTGTTTCCCTAAATTTGCACACTGGATACCAAACATGAACTACTTAATATTTGTTGGATGTGTGTAGCATAAATGCTTGTAAAAACTCAGTTATGTGGAGAGAAGACATAGACCAGGATGTGTGTGATGCTTGTGCATGCTCTGAAGCTTAAAATTATGTGTGTGTGTGTATAGTAGTTGTATTCCACATGTATCATTTTCGGTACTGCTTTTATTTATTTATTTATTTATTTATTTATTTATTTATTTATTTATTTATTTATTTAGTACGGGGTCTATAGGGCCTCACAATGTAGATCAGACTTGTAGTGATTCTCTTGTATTCAGCTTCCCAAGTGCTGGGATTATAGGCCGCACCACCATGCCATCTCATTCTTTTTTTTTTTTTGTTGATATTTTTTAGGGAAAGGTCTACAGAGTGTTCAGGGTCTCACTAGATCAGTTTCATAGTGATCTGTCTGTTTACAGCCTCCCAAGAGGTGGGATTCATAGGTGTGTGCCAACACCCAGTCTCAGTTCACTGTCTCAGTGTGCCCTGGGGATGGGACTGGCACAGCAGATGCCCATTCTCAATTGCTGTTTCAGTATGCCCTATTGTGTCAGGGCTGGCACAGCATGCCAGGGATTGAATCCTGGCCGCTGCGCTCTGCCTAAGCAGGTGCTTTAGTCTACTGAGCTAGCTGGCCAGCCCTTTGGCCCTGTGTTAACTGTGCTTTTGGAATCGGTTGGTGAGCAGCTGTGGTTAGAAGCTGTGGTGGCCATGTAAGTTGTTTGGTTAATGAATTTGGGTTAGAGATTTAGTTTATATAAGCATCCATAAAGGAACTTTTTTTCTCACTTAGTGGGAAAGATAAGAAGTTAAGTGGTTTATAGATAAGAAATTATTCTGCTAGAGATGCTTACTTGAAAATACTTCTTCATAACTGATTATGGGGAAAGACAAAAAAGTGCTTTTTTTTTGTAGGTTTAGAAATGTAATAATGAACAATTTATCTAATAGTGGAGGCATTTTATATTGTGGATCAGTGGTACCATAGAGATTGAAATTGAAGTTGATAGAGTGCCAAGTAACTATCTTTATTTATTTATTTTTTGTCTTTTTGAGACAGGGTCTCACTATGCAGTTCAGGCTGGCCTTAAGCTCACTTTGTAGCTTAGGCTGGTCTCGAACTCATAACAATCCTCCTGCCTCAGCCTCCCTAGTGCTGGGATTACAGGCCTGCGCCACCACACCTGGTGTAACTATCTTTAAATAATGAAAGAAATAGGAAATTGTCTGAACACTTGGCAATAAATAATGTCTCACAGAGAAATACTTTAGATTGGGGAGGTAGCTCAGTGGTAGAGTGCTTGCTTTGCATGTGTGAGATCCTGTGGAATTCCAGTTTGAGTGTTTTTGTATTTTGTTACTGAGTACTGAACCCCTGAACCCCACTCCTGCCACCTTCCCCGTATTTTAATTTTGAGACAAGTGAGTATGGTGGCACATGTAATCCCAGAACTCTGGGAGGATGAGGCAGGAAGTTTGAAACCAGCCTGGGCGTTTAGCTATTTAGGAAGACCCTGTCTCAAAATAAAAAATTATGTGGATGCAGCTCAGTGTGAAAACCTTGTGTTTAATCACCAGTACCACACAAAATTTGTTTTTTTTTTTTTGAGATAAGGCCTCAGTCACTAAATCACCCTGGTTGGGCTCGACTTTATGATCCTTCTGCCTCTGCCTCTCTGAGTAGGATTAGGTGTGCTATCAGACCTTTATTTAATTATTTTTTTTTAATGTATTTGGTTGTTGCAGAATCTCATTACGAAGCTTAGACTCATAGTGATCTTCCTATTTTCAGCTTCCCCAATGCTGTGATTACAGGCCTGCGGCTTGGCATGCTTAGCCTGCTGGGAGGGGGCGGGGAGGGGGGGCAGGGCTGGCACAGCATGGGGGCGGGGGATCTAACTGAGGTCCCTGTGTTTGTATAAGCTTGCTGAAGCAGGTGCTTTAGTCTGCTGATCTATCTTGCCAGCCCAAGACCGTTTTTTTTTTTTTGAAACAGGGTTTTCTATGTAGTGCTGGTCTCGAACTCCCTTAGCCTCTTCTGTACTTAACTCAGTTTTAAAACCAAATTTACCAAATTTTTTAGCATCTTCTTTGTAAAAGAAATTCCTAACAAGATTACTGGTGTCATGAAATTACGGCCAGCATGTTACTTATTCCCTGAAGCTGTCATAGCATCCGGGAGCCAGTGAATTGGTATGCATTTTTCTGTGAGCTATCAGCCTTGGTAGATATTGATCGATTAAAACTAAGCCCAGAAATCAAGCCCTATCTGAAGCCCTCCCCCACCACTTCCTCCTTTTCCTTCTCCTTCTCCTCTTCCTCCTCCTCCTCCCTCCGCCCCCAGGGTTTTGCTATATTGTTTAAACTAAGTCATCAGGTAGTCCAGCTGGCTTCAAACTCATGGCTATCTTCCTGTCTCAGCCCCCATAGACTAGAATTACAGGCCTGCACCACTCCATCCAGCAGTGTTCTTCTCTGGGCCTGGAACGTGATGGGCCGGGGCTTATTAAAATGTTGACAGATTGCAGAACCACTCCTTGTGCCTTGCTTTCTGAAAACAGCCCTGTGTTCAACAACAACAAAAAAGGGGCTGAATGAAGGGCACAATTTAGTACTGTATGAATAAGCAGAAAACTGACAGAAGAAAACCTCTAGTAGTGATCTGTTTTGTATTTTACAGAATAAATTGTATATGCAAATAGTCAAATTCCAGAAATATAAACACTTAAAATTGGATTATAAATAATACTTAGCCGAATACATGAGGTACACAGGAGTAAATATGCAGGAAAAAGGAAATGTAATCTTTGTATATAAGGATTAGTAGATTTGTCTTTTTGCAGTTCCAGAGATTGAGCTTGGGTCCTTGAACATGCTGAATATGAGCACTACCCTAAAAAATATTCCCAGCTCCAGGACTAAAGGATTTGTGTCATAATTAGCACTTTGATTTGAATTATTTTTTAAAAAAGAGTTAAGGATAGAGCTTAATGAACTTTGGTTTAATCATTAGTACTGAAAATGAATTTTGATTTTTCTATACCATATTTCTTTATGTTGCCCAGGCTGGTCTCAAAAGAAATTTTTTTTGTATCAACCTCCAAAATAGCTTCTACATGGAAATGTGCTATTTTAACCAGGCCTTCAAAATTTTAACCCTCCCCCCCTTTTTTTTTAATCATGAGCATTGGTGGGTTAATTGGTTTCTTTGTTTCATTTTCTATTTCTAGTATATCTCTTACCTAGAATGACTTTTTCTTCACTTTCATTTATTTTGGTAATCTTTTTTTTTTTTTTTTTTTTGTCTTTTTTTGAGACAGGGTCTCACTGTGCAGTTCAGGCTGGCCTTAAGCTCACTTTGTAGCTCAGGCTGGTCTCGAACTCACAACAATCCTCCTGCCTCAGCCTCCCTAGTGCTGGGATTACAGGCATGCGCCACCACGCCCGGCTATTTTGGTAATCTTTGTATTGAAGTGCGATATTATAAAGGAATTGTTCTTAGTCACAATACACACAACTCTTCAGCTACTTCCCATACTGTCTATGTAGCATTTCTCTCCTTTGAATCCTGTGACTTTTAATTTATTTGTAATCTTTGTCTTTGAATATTTGTCAGGGACAGGGGAGATGGCTCAGTAGAATAAGCACTTGCCTGGAAAGCGCAGGGGGCTGAGTTCAATCCCAAGTTTGTGGGGGGGGAATATGAATATTTGTCATACCTATGTATTTTTTTTTCTAGGTATTAATCTCCCCAGTAATTAAGGAGGAATTGTGTTGTCTTTTTATTTGAGACAGGGTCTTGCTATGTAGTTCAGACTGGCCTCAACAATGGTCCTCCTACCTCAGTCCTCCCAAGTGTTGGGATTGTAGGCATGTACACTGTACCAGGCCGGAAATTTTTTTACACTTTGCTCTGTATTAAGCACATGTGGAAAGAGTATGCAAGAGAACTAAGTGGTTACAGTCATTGGTGTTTTCATATAATTGTGATATTCTGTTAAAAATCAGTGGCTATTAGTTTTCTTATCTAGTATCCCTTTTTTGCTTTCATTTCCATCTCTTCTCATTGTTCAGTAATGTGTGGTTTTACCTGGAACTTCCAGTTTCCAAGTTTATAGCACTGTGATTAAAGGTTATAATTACAGTCTCAAGTGTATTGCATGACAGTTCTATTTGTGTTAGAATTTATTAAAAATGAGTGAGACAATTGTAGGTTGCACTGACATTTAGAAGACTTCTGCTCACCTCATGTATTTTGTCAGTTTGAGAATTTGAAAATGTATTCAAACTGTTCTTTACCAGTGCCTCTTGGGGGCTTGGCTGGGATAAATTAAGCTGAGTAGACTGCTTAATGTATTTTGAATCCCTATATCTGCAATATAGTAGATATTTATATATTTTCCAGTACAAGTGAAAATATCTACAGGTGAGTTTTTCAGCTTTGCAAAGTTTATAGATATACTAAATTCTTCAGAATTATATTGCTCTAAACCCCATTATTTTTCTTAATTTTTGCTGCAGCTAACTTTACATTTGCTTTGTTGCAGAACACTTCCTCAAAGCTATTTATATATTTCTAACATATAAATATATAGATATGAGACAGTACTATTCTATTTTCAGCAGTTGTATGTTTTTTCTTTTGATCCCCCCCCCACCTTTCAAGGCACTGGAAGTTTTTTTATTTTGGCTGGCTCAGGTTGCCATTCAGGGCAGGTGTGGTTTGGCTTGAGGATCTGGGGATTGAACCACAGCATCCTAAGCCTGACAGCTTTGTTTAAGCAGGCCCCCTCTCTTCCAAGGCACTGGGACTGTCTTGTGTAACCCCTGTGCCTGGCTCAGCTGTGTCTTTTCAAAGTTAATTTTTATTTTAATTGTACCTATTTATTGGTGACAGTGATAACCTGATATGTATAAAGTATATAATTATCACATTAAGCTATTTAGTGTTTTTTTAAACATTACTTTCTTTTTTTTTTGGAAACAGGGTAGCCCAGGCTCATTGTGAGAACTCACAGTCTCCCTGCCCTAGCTTCCTGAGAGTTAGGATTATAGGCATGTGCCACCACATTAGAAATTTAAAAAAATTTTTTTTATATAACACATTGTTTTTGTGAGGTACAGTATGAACTTTCCTTTTTTTTTTTTTTTTTTTTTTTTTTATGGTGCTAGAGAGCACTGGACCTAGGCCATTGTGCAAACTAAGTAAGTGCTATACTAGTAGGCCCCAACCCCAGCCCCAGTCCACATATACTGTGTAGGTACTGATTAAGAGGAATTGATGTTTCTATCTATAATTACTTTAAATGTAGAGTCTTCAAGTTCCTCTCTTCATACTTTTTCTTTTTTTGGTACCAGGGAGCAAACTCAGGATCTTGCACTGCTCCCAGAATTTTGGAATTTCAGGGACACACCACCACCTCCAGCTTTTTTTTTTTTAATGTATTTTGTATTGGGTCTCATTATGCAGCTGGATTCATAATGATCCTCCTGTTTTCAGCCTCCCCAGTTCTGGGATTACAGGCATGCACCATCATTCCCAGACTGGGAGCAGTTTAGCGCACCCAGGTGCGGGGCTGGCCTGGCATGCCAGACTGGGAATTGAACCCCAGTCCTTGCTCTTGCCTAAGCAGGTGCTTAGTCCATTGAGCTATCTTGAGGCCCTCCAGCTTGCTGCTTTTTTTTTTTTTTTCAAAGACAAGATCTTTGTAATTCAGGCTGGCCTTGAACTTACTAGATAGCTCAGTATGGCTTTGAATTTGCAGCAGTCCTCCTGCCTCAGCCTCTTGAGTGTTGGGATTGTTCTTTAATGGATAGTAATATTAAACATCTTTTTGTGTGCATATTGGTCACTTACATATCTTTGTAGAAATGTCTATTAAAGTCCTTTGCTTATTTTTGTATTGGGACTTTTGCTTTTTCATTCAGTTTTGGGTGTTCTTTTTATATTCTAGATGTGAATCCCTTATTAAATATAGAATTTGCAAATAATTTCTATGAATTAGTTTTCATGTTCTTTTTTGGTACAGTGCTTTACCATGCTAAGTAAGCAATGTTCCACTGAGCTGTGACCTCACTCCTTTCTTAAATTTTATTTTGAGATGGGAGTTTTATTGAGCTGCCTAGACCAGTTTGGAACTTGAGCTTTTTCTGCCTCCTGTGTAGGTCCATACCTTCTTCCCCTTTCCCTTTTCTGGTCCTCATTTTGATACAGGGAGAAAAACTGATCTCGGGTGGGTGACCTCCAAATGATATAGGGAACCTCCAAATGACATAGGGAAAAATGATCTCCTGACCTGACCAGGATGAGTTCTTGTTCTCTAAAATTGAAGAATGAATTTTAGGAACAAATGGAGGTTA
>PVKA01052633.1:0-11622 GCA_004027165.1 Ctenomys sociabilis
GTGAAGCTCAGGGGATAAGATGATGGAGATGGGATTTAGTAAGGGCAATAGGTTTTTTAAAAGAATGTGAGGCATGTGAGATTTGAACTCAGGATGGGTGCTCATCCCGTTTTATGAAGTTATTACACTCAAGATTGCCAAGATCCTTTCTCCTGGCAGGAATCTCCCTTTCCCCACTTTTCAGGTCTAACCGATCCTTGTGCCCCACATTTCCCAAGCGATAAGCAGCTGAAAATAGCAGAAGCAGAAAGGGCATATGAAAGAGGACAGCATGTGGAAGTACAGTTGCTGGGGTGTTTGTGAAGGGTCACCATGTGATGGAGTTGCGTTCATGCTCGCCTCTGGTGGTCAGATCTGAAGATTACCACTGTGTGGAATATTTGCAGTGAGAGAAGCTCATAAGCATGAAGTGATGCTATGCAGTGGTTTTGCCATGGTACTGGCTCTTGACACTGGCCGGGCCAGCTGGATTTGGATGATGTATAAGCAGTTACATGCGCAGGTGTGGTGCAGAGGAGAGAACCACCACATAGGGTGGCCGAGATAGCAGACTGCTGTCCACTGGGCAGGATCTCACCTGGAGCACTGAGACCCACAGGTGGTCAGCACAGAAGGCTCGGGATGAGGCAGAGTCATGAGGAGTGACATCCATCGACCTTCCTCATCTTGCATGTGGTTATTCATATTGCAGACTCTTTTCAGGCAGGTTTCTCATTTTTCACAAATTATTTGTTTTGTTCCCAGGACACTTCCTATGTGGGATGACATTTTGCAGAGTCTCATGCATCCTTGCTTTTCTCTGACTTACGGGTTTTTCAGACTCCTCTTTGCTGAGCTAGATAGGCTTCAGGGGGTCTGATGCAGTTTCTCATATTAAGTCCTTCCATTGGGGCTGTCCGGTGTCCATATGGCCAGACAGGCTTAGGGAGTTGGGGTGCCCTGTGGTCACTGAGGTATGTACTGCCAGCGTGACTAGGCACTGCTATTGTTGACTTTCATAACTTGGTCAAGGTGGTGAGTGTTGGGTTTCCCCATCATGAGATTAAGGATTTTCCCTTTCTATGCAGTGTTCCTTCAAAGCCCACAGTTGGGGACTTCACTTCCTATTCGTTGTTTCTGTTTGCCATAAAAGTATATTTAAGGTTGTCCAGATAGCTTAGCAGATTAAAACGACTCCTTAAGCATAAGCAGGAACTGGCATTTACTCCCCAGCAAGCCATGCTGACCTTGCCTCCAGAGCGCTCAGACCTTGACTGAGACAGGGCATGCTGGTACTCACCTGTAATCCCAGCGCTTGGGAGGCTGGAAACAGGAGGAGCACCATGAATCCGATCTGTGCAGTGAGACCCTATAGACTAAAATACCAAAAAAAAAAAAAGGAGAGTAGGGGCTGGGGAGATGGCTCAGTGGAATAAGCGCTTCCCTGGCAAGCGAAAGGGCCTGAGTTCAATCCCCGGTTCCGCAAAAAAAAAAAAAAAAAAAAGGAGAGTATGTCTATGTGGATTTATTTGCCCAACTTGTTAGAAGGTGTAGGGGTTTCAAAGAGCATTGTAATGTTGACCTCTTTGTCTTGGGTGAGAATTTAGCAGCCTGGGGAAGCATTTCAGTGTAGAATCCATGTAGTTTCACTTTCCTTTTCTTAAAAATACTTCAGTTGCTGTCTCCCCACATCCAAGTGGACAGCACATTTCACACTGTTGATCTGTCTTAAGTGAAAATAAGGTATTAGAAGTGTTTTTATATAGAAAAAAAAAACTGGCTGGGGGGCTTCCTGGTATTTCTGGTTCACTGCTTATGTAACATCGGCTTACTTTGCTTAATGCATTGCCGAGTCCAGTGGTGTATGCAGGTGTGGAACCGTCAGCGGTGCGGTTCTCTCTCGGGCCCAGTCCTGGCTCCTTGGGAGCAGGGAGGTGCCAGCCCAGGTGCCTCGGGCACCTGTCAGCCCAGCTGTAGGAGAACCAACTCCAGTTAAGCCAGCAGGAATGAGAGCTTCTTTATCCTCTGGGTATTTTTAGAAGCAGCAAATATCATCCATAAATATTTAATGTTGTGTTTATAGACGTTAGCATCATAAAAGTACAAAAAAAAGGTGACTGTGAAGGGTTGGTTTGCATAGAGCTGCCGAGAGAGGCTCCCTGCAGACTGCCAGGGGAGGGAAATTCATCCTGCAAGCACTTAGAAAGAAGCAGGTAGGTGAAGAGCTGGGTCCTAGTGGCTCTTTTCTGAGTGTCAAGAATGTTGTGCTTTGAGCAGTTTGAAAAATAAAATTAAGCATGAAAGGAAATACCTATACACACCCCAGCGGTGCTCTCCACCTGCATTCTGCATTTGTGTGTTTTCTTCCAGCTGCTGATGCGTGTGTGTGTGTGTGTTTGTGTGTGTGTTTCTCCCTGACCCACTGAATGTTCAGCTTCCTCAGGTGCTACATATTCTGTTTAACCCACAGGCCAGGCGCTAGTTCATGGACTGACATCGATGGCAAATATTTGTATGAATCTATTCCATCAAGTGTGTATTCTGTAATTTATTTAACACATGTGGTTGGAGACTTATTGCCTCCAATTTTTTGCTTTAGGGTAGATTGCTGGAAATAGAACTGAAGGGCTCTTGAGACTGATTACCAAATTGCTTTCCTGAAAGGTCGAGCCAGTTGGAGGCTGGGAGGAGCTGGGGCTGCAGGCCTTGTGAACTGCTTGCCGGATGCCACTTAACTGAACCCAGAATGTGTGCCATCTCTCTCCACCACCTGCATCCCTTTTTAGGTTCCTAACAAGATGCAGTATTTTACTATGTTGGTCAGCCATTTGCATTCCTTTTCCTGCGAATTGGACAGAAGCCACTTGAAAAGATATGTCTCAGGTTATTTTGAACATTACGTGTTCTGGGGTTCCCTTGAGTTTGACTTCATTTTAAGGATGGCTGTGTGTGGCAGTTTAAGCTAAATGTGCTGTTTCTGAGGTTTGCTGGCCGCCCTGGCCTCTGGATGGGAGCTCGGGGTCTGCATGGTGGAGCTGCATGTGAGGTTGGAGCTGACTGCAGAGCACAAGGGGAATGTGTTAGCAAATGGACGTAGTGAGATCAGACAGGGTGTTGGTCACGGTTCCCCTTTTCTGGAAGGCCTTGGGCATGCGCTACCACGGTTGTGACCGCTGCCACACATGTTGGTGGCTTGGCTCTCATGAGAGCTGCTCATGAACTGCCTCCTACACTTTCCCGCTAAGTGACAGGAGTGGGAAATGTACAGAGTCCCACGTTAGTCCATAAAAGATTATTTTACACCTCTAATTATAAATGAGCAAATTTGCCCCTTTGTGGCCGCGGGCCATTAGCCAAAGTTCCGTGTTTCCAAGAAGGTGTGTGCGTGTGTATGACACATGCATGTCTTACTGTGCCCAGGATTTAATAGGCATGGTGGGTGCTCTCTTCACTCTGCTGAGCTGTCTTAGAACATGTAGGCAATGTTCTGTATTTATCAGAAGTCAGTATTAAATTTCTGTGCACCAGCCACCATATAATCTCCTTCACTGTGTTCTTCTTCTTCTTTGTTTTTAAATTACTTATTTATATATTTGGTACAGGGTCTCACTCTGTAGCTCCGACTGGTAGTAACATTCCTGGCTCAGCCTCCCTAGTGCTGGCTTGACAGGCATGGGCCAGCACAGCATGGATTACCGGGGATCAAAACTGGGTCCTTGTGCTTGGCAGGCAGGTGCTTAAACCGCTGAGCTGTCTCCCTGGCCCACATTACACTGTTAGAAAGCTTACTTAATGCCAATTCCACTTTCCCCTTTAAGGATAATGTATTTATGCCCAAAAGGATGTGGAACAGGTAAAGCAGGCGTCCTTCCAGTGAGTCACTTCCCAGCAGATTGGGTAGATGGAGACGACCTGTGCAGAAATGCCTTGAGTGCCTGTCTTTTTCATAGCTTGTCTCCATGAACTAGAATGGAGGTCTGGTTCTGGGCGGTCCTCCACGGGGAGGACGCTGAAGCCTGCACACATGCCTCTCTTGGAGGCAGCTGCCGCTGGATGTCTCCAGCCTTGAACTCAGAGGCCCAGGGCGTGCACAGGCACCAAAGCAAACATAAGCTGGAAGGCTTGCACTTGCTCTGCGTAATTTCCGCCTTGCGCAATCAGACACATAGCTTTGATGCTGCCCGTCTTAGGCGTGGCCTTGAGTTCATTCAACATAAAATTTCATGTGGTGATTATATTCAGCTCCTCTGCAAAGCTACCGATTGTCTGATTTGCCCTCAAGGATTAGATGCAGTGATAGCAAGACTTGATCTCTCTTAACAATACATTTTAATTTTAATTTTTTTCCTTTGAGGATCCTGGTGTCATATCTGAAGGAGGATATAGGAGAGCCCTAATAACCTTGCCCAGTGGAAATCCATAGCCCTCTGGGCTGCCTGCTGGATCAGGGCTTGGAAATCCAGACCCCTTTCATATAAGGGGTCGTGGGGGCTGCACCACCTGCCCCTTACTTAGTCAGGTGTCTGGTGAAACTGCTGATCATTCGTTTTACAAAGATAAGTTCAAAAACAAAAGAATGACTTCATACAGAGCAGTTTTGTCCCACACCCAACAACTGGTTTTCAGTTCAAGCCGTGTATGCATGTGAATCTGCCTCAGACCATTTGGGTGTGGGAATGGTGTTATGGGTGTCTGTTGTAGTTTGTGTCTATTTTACCCCCAAAGCCTCATACAGGCATGGGTTGGACTTGTGGAGGTTCTGATTAATTCGTGATCCAGTGCTGTGATTATGGCTGTGGGTGCTGCTGGGATTATGGTGCCGATGCTAATGGGATTATGCTATGGGTGCTGTTGGGTATGAGTGCTACACTTGCCCTGGGACAGAGAGCCTGAATCTCATAGAAGGAAGGGATAGAGCCCAGCTAGCGGCAGCTGTCTCTGCTCCTCTCTGTTGGCTCTTGCCCTTTGCTGTCTCTGCCTCCACAAACCGCTGCCCTCTGCCCTGTGCCGCTCTGCCTTGGAGCCAGCCGAGTGTGTACTGGAGGGTCCACTGTGAACAAAGTGAACCTTTTGTTCCCTCGTTTTGGGTGTTGAGCATTTTGTCCCAGCAACCGAAGAAAAGCAACCGAGACAGCGTGGAATCAACAATATGCAGCAGAGAAACTGGGGTACAGCTCAGCAGCCCAGCACCTGCCTGTCAAGTGAGAGGTACTGTGAGTTCCCAGTACCCCAAAAAATACAGGCGCAGCAGACACAATTAAAAGAAGAATCATGCAGCCTGAAAAATGTCACATGCCTTTTCCTTGTGCTTATTGTCACCAACAAATTTCAGTCTGTAGTCCCCGAGGGAGGCACTAGGAGGCATATAGAAGCAATGGGAGCACAGATGAAAGTAAAAACAGACAAGTGGAATTTATCTTGTAATATCTCTTGGAATCTACATTCATGCTGGGGCTGCTCTTTTAATATAGAATGATGCCCCGTTTATTTTCAAACTGGTGTCTACCGTAGAACATTTCTACAAATGAGCCCTATTTTTTACCATTGTCCATGAGATATTTTATGTTGGAAGGTGTTGAGAGAGTAATTTGCAAAATAAAGTGTGTAATCTGGTCAGATAAGGCTGATATTTGTAGGCTTCTATGTCTAACTGAAATTAGGCAAGTCAGCTCAGAAAATGGAAAGTAATTTTCAAGTGGAAATGTCACTACTTTTGGGAAAGAGGTAGTGTTAAACTTAGATGGTATTGACTATTTTTGGAATTGCTCGAGGAAAACACGTGGTTGACTAATTTTTAAGTTTTCATATAGATGAGTTAAACAGGAAAGACATGACCTAAAAAAATACCCAAATCTGTCGATCCCCAGCACTGACCTGGCCCGCTTCGGTTCAGTATAGAATCACCGGGGAACAGAGTTTAACTTTTTTTTTTTTTTTTGGCAGACTGGGGATTGAACTCAGGCCCTTGCGCTTGTCATGGAACCCATCTTCCCGGCCCCCACACTTTAACATTGTACTTCCTTTTAATCCACTTAAATTTACAAGCCAACACTTGCTTCGGGTATCAAAAAGTAACTGAACAGTTGTCTGGGGATCACTTGTGTGTGATTCTATGCTGCCAAGGGTACAGCTTGTGAACCGTGACTGCGTGATGCCAGGGACGTATTACCACGAGAAACGTAGCCTCCACAAGGAGGTGAGCTCAAAGAGTAAATACAGACAGTTGTGTTCATTTTTGGCAATTGAGTAGGGAACAAAAAATCTGAAATATCTCAGTATTTTTTTTTAAGATCTGAAATACAAATTGAAACACTACTATTTTGGGTATATGGCAGTTTTCGTTAGTGTGGATTGTTAAAATTCATTGGCAGCATGTTTAAGTGGCTGCCAGCAGGTTTAAAATCCTAAGTAATCCTTGCTTTATATTTTTGTCGTACAGTGTAGGTGCCGGTGACATTTGTCACATAACAAATGCATTAGAACTCAAATGTAGGTCTTTTCAGTTAAGGACAGAACCCTGGTTTGAATCTGGGTTTTGATGTTGGCCTTTTAAAGTCATTCAAGGCTCCCCTGGGAGTGAAGGTGCTGTGCTGTGCTGTTTTTAGCCCTCCTACTAAGAGGGCAAAGGAGAGTTGGCTGGGACAGTTCAAGTCTCCCTGAGCTGGGAAGGGGTGGACGTCTGGTGTGCTGCACTTTTATTTTAGACAGTACAGACTTAATTGTAGCTTTACTCGCTATTGCCCATTGGGTAGCCTGGAAGTCAAGGTGAATAATTAACTGAAGAAGCAGGAAATGGCCCACAAGGTAGCTGTTAATGGAGCCGCAATCTGGAACGTCTTGACGTTCTGTCCTGGATCTGCCAGAGCTCCTGCCGTCATATCCATCCTCCCCTGGAGGTTGGGAAGTGGGGACTGCAGCATGGTTAGGGGCTGCTGGAGTCAGAATCTGTCTTACTGCATGAACGTGTGCTTGTTAAGATCCAGGGCTGTTAGCGCAGGACAGGCGTTGATTGGTAGCTCTGTGTATCCTGGTGTCATTATTATTACCCAAAGAGCACTTTGGGGGACGGCGGGTACTTCATTCATGCATCTGTTGGTGTCACAGGATCAGCTAAGCAGCATGTTTCATGTGTGATACACAGACAGGATAACGGTGACCAAGCCATCCCAGCAGCTCGATACGCGCAGTGTGTCTACAGTTTCTGGTGTTGTGGTGTCAGGAATGAAAGGCTGTGAATTCACTGTGACCCTTGAGTTCTGCTGTGCTTTCCCGATGGCAAAGATGTCGTTTACGAAAGATGAGCATTTGCTTGCTTGTCTGGGGCTGCATTGGCGACAGATCCAGGACCTCAGGAAGCCGTGTGAGCACCCTACCACGATGGAGCTACAGCCCCAGCCCTGAGGATTCCTGAACATTCCCATGTGAATTGTTTGTTCACGTGAGGTTCTTTTTGGGCAATAGGTACCAAACTCAGAACTTCGTGCTTGCCTGTGATTTTAAAAAAAGAGATTTATAAAAGTCATTTTTCTTTTTGTTGTAATTCTTCGCTGGGGGGGAAAAAAAAAGAAGCACATTTTCCCAGTATACCTTTGCCAATTAAAAGTACCATGAAGGGAAATTGATTCCTCGTGGAGTTTGTGCAGAAATTAGCAGACATTATCCTTTTCCCTAGGTGAGCAGGAGGAGGCTGAATGGGCAAGTAGTGAGATAGAGGAGAATTGAGCTCATTTTTTTTAATAACATTTTCTGACCCAGTAAGGAAGACCCAGACTAAGCTTTGCAGCACGCTAGCAGCGGTGTTAAAATAGATGGAAGCGGAATACGCTTATTATTACTCAGCATTCTGTGGTGTTTTGCTTTCCACAGAGCTTTTATAAATCACTGTGATTATTTCTACTTGGGAAGTCAGTTCCAAAGGCTCCTATTGACCCAGTATAGTGAATTCCCAAGTGGTCAGGACCACAGTGATTGAGAAGGGCTCAGAGCCAGCAGGCAAAGGTTCTCCTGGCATCCAGGGGTGGGCTGTGGTCTGCATCTGTAGTGAGCTTTGTGCAGTTCCCTGTCCCTCTGCACTGGCCTGCAGAAACCTGAGTGATGTGGGCTGCCCTCAGGTAATGAGCCACTGAGGTCACTGGGGGGAGTACCCTGGGTAGGAACATCACCCTCTGCAGGAACACTACCCCAGGACCCAGATAGTACCCTGGGTAAGTATGGCACCCTGGGAGGAATGGTACTCTGGGCAAGCATGTAGGAATAGTAACTTGTGTAGGAGCTGTATCCAGGGGTAGGAACAGTATCTGTTAGAGCAATGGTACCCTGGGTAGGAACAGTACATTTTCTAAGAATGGCACCTTGGGTAGGAGTAGCACTCTAGATTGGAGTGGGGCCCTGTGCAGGAATGGTACTGTGGGTAGGAATTTAGAAGTTGTACCCTGGGTAGGAATGGTACTTGCAGGAGTGGTACTCTGGGTAGGACTGGTACTCTGCCACTAACGGTACCCTGGAGCAGGGATGGTGCTCTGGAGTAGGAATAGTACCCTGGGTAGGAGTGGAGCATTCTGGGAAGGAATGTAGAAATGGTACCCTGGAGTAGAATGGTTTCTGGAGGAGTGGCACTCTGGGTAGCAATGGTACCCTTGAGTAGGAATGGTACTCTGGTACTAATGGTGCTGCGGGGTAGGGATGGTACTGTGATACGAATGGTACTCTGAGTAGGAATGGCACCCACGCGATAGGAATAACCATGGTACTTGGGGGTAGGAATAGGAATGGTACCCTGGGCTGGAATGATACTCTGGTACTAATGGCACTCTGGGTAACAGCAGTGCCCTGCTTAGGACTGTTACTCTGTTTTTAGTGGTACTCTGGGTAGGAATGTAGTAATAGTACCTTGGGGTGGGAACAGTGCCTTGGTGGATAGTCATGTTCTCTGCATAGAAACAGTACCCTGTTAAGGCACTCTGAGTAGGAATGATACCTTTAGTAGGAATGGCACCCTGGCACTAAGAGTACTCCACATAGTAACAGCACTCGGGGTTAGGACTGTAGTAATGGTGTCCTGGGTGCTAACTGTACCCCGTGCAGGAATGATACCACAGGGGAGGAAGGGTACCAGAGTTATGTATGGTAAGTTGGGGAGGAACAGTATCCTGGAGGAGCAAGGGCACCCTGGATAAGGATGGCATCCTGGTAGGAGCAGTAGTACTCTGGGTAAGAGTCATATTCTTTTTTTAAACACTTCATTTATTACTATTTTCTTTTTTGGTACTGGTTTCAGTGACCAGCACAGCGTGGCCCAGCACACCACATCCTGGGTTCAGGGGCCAGTACAGCATGTGGTACCGGGGATTGAACTCTGGTCCTTGTGCTTGCCAGGCAGGCGCTTAGACCACTGAGCTATCTCCCCAGCCAAGAGTCATATTCTTAGGAGGAGGGTAGGACTGACAGCCTGGGGAGGGGCAGCACCTCGGTAGGCGCGGTACCCATCTGGCGTGGTGCACACTGGCTGGACCGGCCCACCCGTCGTTACAGTGTCTGTCCTGTTGCTGCGTTAGCTGTGCAGGAGGAGGCCTTGAATGTTCCACAGCCAGCGGTGTGGCCATGGTCTTTCCCATCTTTTCCTCACCCTCTTCCTTGCGCCTCCTTAAAGGGTCCTCTGCTAGGCAACAGGCAGGACCGCACAGGAAGGGCCCTGTCTCGAATACCAGGCCAGCTTCTTGAAGACCTGTGACGCGTGTTTTCTGGTTGTCGCAAAGAGGATGCTGCCGCATACGGAGTTTTCTTTTTGGTGGTGTTGATCATTAAGGCAGGGGTCCAGAACACATAGGCTGGGGCTCTATCACTGAAGTGCATTCCCCGCCCTTTTTATTCTTGAGTCAAAGTCATGCCAAGTTGCCTGGGCTGGCCTCAAACTTGGGGTCCTTCTGTCTCAGCCTCCCAGGAGGCTGGGATAAAAAAAAAAAAAAAAAAGCAAACCCACCACTGTGCCTGGTGCACATATCTTGGTGTAGTAGTTACCAAATATGACAATAGTTGTTACATCACAAATTAATGCAGGTAACCAGCATAGCTGCATTAATTTGTGATTTAGTCTATTACATTTTTATGTGTGTAAAGTAGGAACCGATCTACAAAAACCCAGGGTGCTGGAGAAACAAGGTTTCTTGTGGGCAAAGCCACTTCAGAAAGTGGAGATGCTGGGCTCTGGCTCGCTGGCCTGTAGGGCTCATAGATGAGAATCTTGAACGGAAGCAGGTGTGAGCAGCCCTGCGTTCCTGCCGCATCTGGAGCGCACAAGATAGCAGGAGCCAGGGAGCGGGCGAAGTGCAGGACGTGTGGGTGCTGGCTTCCGGGAGGTCAGAAGTTCTCTAGGAAAACAGGAAGTTTCTTGTCTCTATGCTGTTGACCCCTACTCCCAGGCGCCCCTTGGATGTGGTAGTGGTAGGCCATGGAGCACCCTCGGGGACCCCACCACCAGCACCACACGCCCCAGGGGGCCCAGGAGATATCTCAGATGGCCAGAACTGTCTCCCACCCTGTCACACGCTCCCCCTGGGGTCACAGTTTACTACTACACTTGGCCTCAGAGCACATGGTGTGTGCTAGTTTTTCTCACATAGGAAGCCAAGGCCAGGCTGTGCTCTAAGAAGAACCCATAATCCCCAGCTCCTGAATCTTGGGGAGATGAGCTTTAGACAGGTCCTTGAAGGCAGAGATGAATAGAGGAACGAGAATGAAAGGACCAGCATTTTGTTTTCCTTAAAAAAAAAAATTTTTTTTTATATTCACAGATATACCTCATTTTGCCCTCTTTGGGGGAAATAGATATTCAGAGAAATCATTAGAAGTCAGTTAACACAGGAATGGGATGGAATGGAGTATTCGTTCCAGAATTTCATTTTATATCCCTTCCCAGTAATCGGAAGTGGGTTATCACAAAGTTCTCTAATTTACCTGTACTGTAAGTGGAGAATGTGCTTAAAGGTACAGTGGTGTGCCTGGCCTATTGCCACTATTTTATTGCCTGCCTTTGGCCTTTCTTTCTCTCTCTCTCTCCACCTCCCTCCCGCCCTCCCTCCCTCCCTCTTTCTCTTTTTCTTTCTTTCTTTCCAGAACTAGGTATTGAGCTCAGGCCCTCACACTTGCTCAGGAAGTGCTATGTTCCACTGAGCCATCTCCCCAGCTGCCTTTGGCATTTTAAAGTGCTAGCCATTTGGCCTTGGGCTTGCAAGTAATCACTGCTAACTGCAGTATTTAAAGCCCCATGTTTTTTTTTTTTTAGCTTGTTGATTCATGCAAGCTCCAAGCAAGTAGAATTTAGGCAGCTTTGGATGAAAAGACTGAGGAGCCCCCACTCTCCATGCTCAGAATCTGGCCTGAGATTATTACATTCACTGACAGCATCAGCTAGAGCTGGCTAGAGAATCATTAAAACATTTTGCCTGGGAGCATGCAGCTGTGCCGTCATGGACACCACAGAAGGAGCTTTCTACAGATGGGGGACCACAGATGCTGTGGTGGCCCTGTCACGTATAATGGAGCTCAGGACAGCAATGCAAACCTGTAATACCAGGTACTTGGAGGGCTGAGGCAGGTGGACTTCAAGTTAAAGTCGAGCCTTAACAAGGCTGCCTCTGAAAATAT
>PVKA01052634.1:0-11611 GCA_004027165.1 Ctenomys sociabilis
GCGGAGGGCGGGGCCGGGGGGAGTCAGGCAGCAGCCTTCCTCCTCAGGGTTGCCGACCAACCTGTATAGACAGCAGACGAGCTGATGACGGGTAAGATCGAGGCGCCCCCACCTCGAATCAACCTAAGACAGGCCCTGTTGTCCCACAGGCTTACATTGCCCTGAGTTGCCAGCCTCAGGAAGGGGCTTGGTGTGGAGTTCTGAGAGGGGTTATAAGGGCTCCCAGATCATATGCTGGTGTGCATCCAGGTTCCATTCGTACAGTCCTGGCCCTACAAAAGAATGAGGCCTTGGGAGATTGAGCCCACAGCCGGTATTTTGTATATACAGATACAAAGTGGCTGTTCATTTGTATCCCCTTTTCTTATTTAATTTTATCAGAGATGGTTATTCCATTGCCATTTAAATATAGTAGATGGGTAATCTTTTAGCCATGTAACAGTTATCTCATATGCCAGATCAATTGTGGTGAAATTGTAGTACATTTTTAAAATACTTATTTCACTTAATAATGATCCTAAAGCATCCCCAGAGGCAGAAGTTCACATTTGTGCTGTAGCGCTGACATACCAAAGAGGAATAATTGTGTACTTACTTACAATGAAAAGACAAAGTTCTTCACCTAATAAGAAAAAAAATAGTATGCTTATGTTATGCGCAATTGCAATAAGGACAACTTCATCCATGAATTTGTGAAGAAAACGATTTGTGCTTATCATGTTGTGCCTCAAACTCAAAAATTATAGACACAGAATGTGAGAAGTACTTAGTTGAGATGAGAAAGGCATTAACCTTAAATGTACAAGTAAGAGGGGAAAGTATATAGAGTATATGGTACTAGTAATCGGGGCAAGTATTCATGGGTGAATTTTGGAATGTACTTCCCATGGATAAGAGGGACTGCTGTGCAATGTGATTTCACTTTTCATCCCTGTTCACAAAATGATAGAACTAAAACTAACACATAGTCAGCCTGAGTGCGTAATCTTTACACTAACCACTTGTTCAACTAGCCGTCTGATAATATTTGTGAACCCGTCACATCACTCTAGTTTTATCCCACCTGTTTGGTTTCTCCAATATTGTGCAGTTAAAATAATTGTCTGTTATATATCAGATATTGTACTATGTTTATAAAGTAAATGTATAAAAATAAATTTGTAGCAATTATTTTTATCTAGTCACATTTTATTGTTATGAAAAGATAAATACATGAAGACCCTATGCACACAGTATACTACAAAGAGAAAAAAATTATGTCTGAGTACGCTGTTGGTATACTTAACTAACATTGTAAGAAGGATTATAATAGGAGATGGAATTGAAGTTAATAAAAATTTTCAGAGCTTCACTCCCCCTACCCTTGCCAGAGATTCTGAGGCTAGGCCACCTGTTCTCACGCCGAAGCGTGCCAGGAGAGCTGGTGGGCCTCGCCCTGGCCACCTTCACTGCAGCTGGAGCTCTTTTCGGTCTGGGCTGCACACCCTCACCTGGAGGACTGCTGAGTCTCTAGCGGGCTCTCCTCCTCCCATCCCAGCTGCCCATCCCAGCCCCTGGGGACTGCCAAGGGCATCTTGATGGCCTTGCCCTGATGCCATTGCCCGCAGCAAGCTCAGCTGGACCCTGACCACCCATCACAGCCCAGGAAGACTTCCACGGGTACCCAAACTTAGTGCTGGAAGACTGCCTCGGGCACCTGCGGGAGACCTGGTGAACACTACCCTGCACCAAATCACCACTGAGAGAGCCATGCAGAACTTCAGCCTCCACTTGTCGTCATCAAGCCCTTCTTGAGCTGCAGCTCGTCCACCCCCTGTCAACAACTGAGGTGGAAGCCATATTGGATCCAACACAGCAGGAGTTTTGGTGAGCCTACCCTGCCCTCTGACTCTCCTGAGAGCCTTGCTTGCCTATACCTCATACCCCTACACTCACTGTACACTCAGAGAAAATATTGGGAGCTTCAAAAATTACAAAAAGAAGGAACAAGAGACAATATCAAACCTCTACCCCACCAAAAACAAGTACAGGAGAGAAGATTATAGAACTTGGAAGTCAAACATCTGAAATTTCTGAGATGACAGCAACTAAAGTAAAGAAACAACTCCATCAGGCTATGGAGGAAATCAGATCAAAAACAGTATCTCTGATAAAAAAGCAAATGACAACAATCATGGAGAAATAGCTCCAGTACATCTAAGGAAAACACAGATTAAAAAATAAATAAAAGGGAATAGGAAAATAATGGAATCATTGAATGAATAAAA
This sequence comes from Ctenomys sociabilis, assembly GCA_004027165.1. NCBI lineage: Eukaryota > Metazoa > Chordata > Mammalia > Rodentia > Ctenomyidae > Ctenomys > Ctenomys sociabilis. The sequence goes on from PVKA01052634.1 coordinate 2,268, forward strand.
CAGGAAAGAACTAAAATGCATGAAACAGATCCAAACAAATATCAGGCACATTAAGAATTCCATTGAAAGCTAGAAAAACTGCTTGAATGAAACAGAAGATAGAATTTTCATTGAAAATGGCATTGCAGTTAGTGAACATGAAAGGAAACATCTCTTTAAAATGATAAGGGGTCAGGGAGATGACTCAGTAGAATAAGTGCTTGCCTGGCAAGTGCAAAGACCTGAGTTCAATCCCTGGTTCTGCCAAAAAAAAAAAAAAAAAAACAAGAAAGATTTAGCCGGACGTGGTGGCGCATGCCTGTAATCCCAGCACTCGGGAGGCTGAGGCAGGAGGATTGTTGTGAGTTCGAGACCAGCCTGAGCTACAAAGTGAGCTCGAGGCCAGCCTGAACTGCATAGTAAGACCCTGTCTCAAAAAGACAAAAAATAAATAAATAAATAAATAAATAAATAAATAAAAATAAATAAAATGATAAGAAATCAGGAAAGGATAATAGGTATAAAAAAAAAAAAAAAATACAGCCGGAGTTAACACAAATGACATAAAAAGATTGTTTGCAGAAGTAGAAGCAGAAAATTTCCCAAACATGGGAAAAGAATCTGACATATAGTTTAGTGAGGCATATAGAAATCCAGTTAACCACAATTAAAATAAAATTTTACCCAGATACATAACAATCAAGATCGCAGAAATTGAGCAACAGAATAGAATATTAAAAACTGTTAGAGAAAAGAAGCAGCAAGCCTGTAATTCCAGCACTCGGGAGGCTGAGACAGGAGGATTGTTGTGAGTTCAAGACCAGCCTGAGCTACAAAGTGAGCTCGAGGCCAGCCTGAACTGCATAGTGAGACCCTGTCTCAAAAAGAAAAAAAAAAAAAAAAAAGATCACCTATAATGGAAAGTCCCCCAGAATCATGGCAGATTTCTCACACAAACCTTCAAATCAAAAAGATTTTGGAGAGAGATATTGAGTTCCTAGAAGCAAAAAACTTCCACCCAGATTGATGTTCCTTGCAAAAGTGTCTATCACATTTATTGGAGAGATTAGACACTTCTATGACCAAGAACAACTGAAAAAAATCATTACAGCAAACCAATCCTACAAAGAGTGCTGGCAGATACTGTAGAAAGAGAAAAATATGATCAAAACTTCAGCAGCAGCAACAGAAGAGAAACATGAAGCAGAGCAAACAATTAAGCAGAAGGAAAAAGAGGGATATTTCCTCTTTTTTTATTATTATAGTAGAAAAGCACCATGACAAAGATAAGCAAGTATATATGAGTTATAATCATCAATGTAAACAACATCAAATCACCAATTAAAGGAAGTAGACCAGCAGAATGGATCAAGAAACAAAATCCACCAATACGTTGCCTACAAAAAATATTTAACTAAAAAAGAAATTAGTAGACTGAATGTCAAACGATGGTGAACAATACTTCATGTGACAGAAACAGAAAAAAGCAGGGGTAGCTATTCTGGTTGCTGACAATGTCAACTTCAATCCAAGCAGGATTAAAAGAGATAAAGATGAGGTCACTACATACTTTTTAGGGAAAGCCTGCAAGAGGAAGAGATAACAATTATAAATATATGCACCCAATGTAGGAGAACACAACCTTGTAAGACAAATTTTAACAGACATGAAAAATCTAATGAGCAATAAAACAATTGTAAGGGGGGACATTAACACCTTTAATACAAACAGGTAAGTACACAATGCAAAAAATTAGCAAAGAAATAACAACTTAATCAAATCTATGAAGAAATAGACTTAGCAGACCTCTACAGAGTCCTCTTTTTGTTCAAGTCAAGATGATCTTGGAGTGAGATATTTGAGTTCCTACAAGTAAACCAAGATGGCAGTTGAGAGTAGGACAGTTTCAGAACTGATTAATAGGACAGTTTCAATAATTAATACATTGCACATTGCTCTCTTCATGGTGGTTATTCATAGTACAAGATGCAGGCATTGTAACTTGTACAAAGTAGTGAGTGGCTATAATTTCAGCTCTTGGACAGCTGTAAACAGGGAAATCACTAGGAGTCTGGTCTGGTAGTAAGACCCTGAACACCCCTGTAGACCGTTCTCTAAAAATACAATAAATAAATAAATAAATAAATAAATAAATAAATAAATAAGACAAAGACTCAACCAAAAAAGTGAACTACAGGCCAATCTCTCTCATGAACTTATGTGCAAAAATCATCCATAAAATATAAACAAACAGAATGCAGCAAATCATCAAGAAGAGTATACATCTTAACCAAATGGGATTCATCCCAAGAATACAAATCCATAAATATAATGCACCACATTAACAGGATCAAAAATAAAGATCACATGATCATATCAATAAATGCAGGTAAAGCTTTTGACAAAGTCCAAAACTCATTCATGATTAAAACATTCCAGAAAATCAGAATAGAGAGTCTTTACCTCAACATGATACAAAACATCTAAAATAAACTAACAGCCAACATTATACTAAATGGATAAAAACTGGAAGCCTTCACTTTAAAATCAGAACTAAGAGGGATTAGGGAGAGAGTTCAGTAGTCTAAATACCTGCCTGCCAAGTACAAGGATCTGGGCAAGTCCTGTGCCTAGTCGGCTCCTGAAACATGGCATGGTGCTGCACACTTGTAATGTCAGTGCTGGGGAGGTTGAGACAGGAGGATCATAATGAGTCCAAGTGGCATAGCAAGACCCTGTACCAAATAAATCTTTAAATAAGTCAAAATATCTTTTAAAATATCAAGAATAAGACAAGGATACCCACTGTCACCACTTCTGTTCAATATAGCCCTGGAAACATTAGCCCAAACAATTAGACAAAAGAGAGAGATAGAAGAATAATGATTGGAAAGAAAGAAGTGAACTTATAAGTATTTGAAAACACATGATAATATATATAGAAGACCCCAAATACTCATATAAGACATTTGTAGATTAAATAAGCAAATTCAGTACTGTAGCAAGATACATAGTCAATATTCAAAACTCAGTAGCATATCTATACACAAACAATAAATCTTTGAGAGAGAAATCATGGAAACCATGCCTTTTATAGTAACAACTAAAAGTGTGAAATACTTAGGAATCAGTTTCACAAAGAAGAGTTGATCCCAGTTGTTGATTCTTTCAAGTGTTTCCCGTGCAAATATATGGACGTAAAAGATTTATAGAGTAAAAATTATAATTCTCTGAAAAAAGAAACAAGAAAATTTAAGAAAATGGAAAGATATTCCTTGATATTAAATAAGAATAAACAACATTGTGAAAATGGCCCTACTAGGGCTGGCCTGACAACTCAGTGGACTAAAGTGCCTGGTTAAGTAGCCACAATGGCTGGTGTTTGATCCCCAGAGTGCCATCCCTGCCCCACCCCCAGAGGCAAGCTGAGACAGTGACTGAGACTGAGCATGGTGGCACATGTCTGTAATCCAGGCACTTGAGAGGCTGAAAACAGGAGAATCGCTATGAGTCCGATCTATGTAGTGAGACCATCTAGACCTTGTCCTAAATATAGAAGAAAGAAAATGGTCATACTTCAAAAATTATTATACAGATTCAATGCCATCCTGATTAAAGTACCATTAGTATACCTCACAGAGCTAGAAAAAAACATTCCTAATATTTATCTGAAATCTGAAGAAATCTAGAACAGCAAAAGCAACAAAGGATGCATCACAATCCTGACTTGAAATTATATTATTCAGCAACTGTGATAAAATCAACAAGGTATGGCAAAAAAAAAAAAAAAAAAAAAAAAAAAAAAAAAAAAAAAAAAAAAAAAAAAAAAAAAAAAAAAAAAAAAAAAAAAAAAAAAAAAAAAAAAAAAAAAAAAAACCTCCAGACCTGGGGATCAATGGAATACAGTAAAAGATGAAGACACAACTACAAATACACTCAGCCACCTTATGTTTGACAAAGAACCAGAAAATTTTGTTGGAAGAAAGATAGTCTCTTTAATATATGGTGCTGGAAAAAATGTCTTTCTGCATATTGAAGGCTTAAAATAGACCCATGTTTTCCACCATGAACAAAGCTACAGCCAAAATGGATCAAAGATTTAAATATTAAAACTGAAGCACTAAACCTTCTGGAGGAGAAAGTAGATAGATACCTTAAGAATATGGAGGTAGGTAGACATTAGATGAATAAAAATGAAGCTGCATGGGAATTACTTCAAATATTCAACAATTGGGATCTCATTATTTTTGCAAGTTTCTGCACATCAGAAGAAACATCAACAAAGTAAAAAATCAAACAAACAAAAAGAAATGGGAAAAAATTACAGCAGACTTTCCTTCAGATAAAGTGCTCCCATCCAGATCATACACAGAATTTTTTAAAAATCAGACTTCCAAACTTTAAAGACCCAATCCAAAAATGGACATGTGAGATGAATATAACCTTCACAAATGAAGAGATACAAATGGCAAATAAATATATGAAAAAATGTTTCATATAACTGGTCATTCAGTAGATGCAAACTAAAACAATACTGAAGTGTCATTTTATGCCAGAAAGAATGGCTATCATCAAGAATTCAAACACTGGGTCCTGGGAGATGGCTCAGTGGAATAAGTGCTTCACTGGCAAGCTACAAGGGCCTGAGTTCAATCCCCAGTTCCACAAAAAAATAAAATAAAATAAATCAAACATTAACAAATGCTGGAGAATCCCTTCTCTACTGTTGGCAGGAGTGTAGGCTGATATCATCATTATAGAAATTAGTATGGCGATTCCTCAGAAATGAGGAATTGGAGGTTCCATTCAAGTCAGCAGTTCCCTTCTTGGATATTTTTCCAAAAGAACTGATATCATCATACCGCAGGGATACGTGTGCACCCATTTTTATAACACTGCAATGTGTCATAGCTTAATGTCCATTAGTCGAGGAACGGACTAAAAGGATATGGTATTTTTACACAGTGGAGTATTAATGAGCAATACAAAAAATAAATTTGAGGCTTTTGTGGATAAAATGATGCAGCAAGAGACTGTATTAGTAAGTGAAACAAATCAGGCCCACATGTGCAAACATCATATTGTCTAACTACTATGAGAACCTAGAAGAGTACCTATAGTCTTACAGGTACAATAAATACAATGAAAGAGAAAGAATTTACTCAATGGGAAAAAAAAAACCTGAGATGAGGAAAACAACAAAAGAAAGAAGAGAAAAAGATATATTTGTGTATATATGCAGGATAATTTGGATAATTGTACTGCTGATTTCTGCTGGTATTTTGAAAGGAGCAGTTATTGCTTCGACTATTTTTCTTTGTATTCTTTTTTATTTTCAATATCTTGGAGCTTTTGTTGTGATTTGTTTTATTTTTAAACTAATTTTGCGAGTTTACATCTGGTGACAATAATAACTAATTTGATGATAACTTCACGCAAAAACAGCAACCATTGTTGAATTTCTATTACTTTGTTCAGTGAAATTTTATATCATTTATAATGCTAATTTGTTACTATTTTGTAATCTTTAAAACATAAAAAAATATTTAATCTATATCATCTGTCCTGAATTTTAGGAAGAAAATTATAGGCATCCAGGCAACAAAGAAAAATTGTGTTATAGGTGGATGAAATATAATCTTTAGGAGCAAAGAGCTATGATTCAGGTTATTGCTGTTCTTGGGAACAAAGAATTAGAGAAATTGTACCATATAATCCATTGAGAATTGGAGACACTTGACTAGGAAGTGTGAACTTGTCTTAAAGTTAAAAAGAATCTGCAGTTAAAGTATTTAACACTAAGCTCTGTCTTAAATGTGATTAGCTCAAAGTTTGTGAAACAGAGCCAGGGAGATGGCTCAGTGGAATAAGCGCTTCCCTGGCAAGCACAAGGGCCAGAGTTCAATTCCTGATTCCGCCAAAGGAAAAAAAAATGTTGGTGAAACACACATTCAAGTTAAATTTGATGTAGATGTGAATCACAGCATCATGAGGAGGTTCCTTAGGAAAGAAAAGACAGTGGAACCATGAAAGGCAGTCCTGGCTTATGAAAAGAGATGCAGCATTATCAAAGAGTGGTGAATGATTACAAGAAAGATACCATGGTGACCTCTGAGGTTTGTTAAGTGATTGGATAATGATGCCACCATGTAAGACAGGCCAATAAGAAAAATGTCCAACATGGTAGAGAAAATAGTAAATTCAGTTTTGGCCTTGTTACATGTGAAGTGATACTTAAGAATTCTATTATGAATGTTAATGAGATAATTAAATATGATTCTTAGATATATAGTTTTGAAATTGGGAGTGTGAATGCTGAGTCAAACATGGATTTTAGAGAAATTCGTTGCGATGCCACACCAAGGAAAAGGAGCCAGCTGTGAAATCAGAACTCAGGCATATAACAATACAATGGGGACACTAAGGGTGAAAAATCAATACAATTGCAAAAGAAGACCTTCTCCAGAGCTGGAGCAGATCAGGGAAGAGGAACACGCTGAGCGCGTTTAGTGATTACTGCACACTCCGAGACTGAATGCAGGGTGAGGAGGAACCACATTCCCATGGACAGTGATGAACACAGAGATACTGGTGTCCCTTGTTTTAAACTATTTAAGAGTGATGGGGGTTTCCTAGGATAACTGGAAATATCTGGATTATGTATGCATGATTTTTTATTATTTTATTATTTTTACCTAAAGACATCTCTTTTTGGTAATGACAATCGTGTTTTATTTTTTTAAGCCCGGTTTTTCAATACGCCTTTAAAGGTTTTTAAATTGTTTCATATCTAGTCATGTTAAGATTTCTAAGAACTTTATTTTTAATTTGCAATAAGAGTTTACAACTGGATTTTTTTCAAAAAAGTCAACAAACTGCAAGCACCTGTTAATAAAGGTCTTAAATAATTTTTTTTAAAAAAAGGGTGATGGGGGGATCCGACCCCTGCATGCTGTGCCTGTTCTGCGGCTGCGATGTGCTGGGACAGCAATTGAGCATGGTGGCCAGCATCTGTAATCCCAGCGCTTGGGAGGCTGAAAATGGAAGAATCACTAGAGTCTGATCTCTGTGATGTGACTCTGTAGACCCTGTACTAAATATATTTTTAAAAAAAAGAGTGATGAGGGATGTACAGGGTAATAAATGCACATGTTAAGCTCAAGAATACTAAGAACATAAATGACACTGTCCAAATTCCATCCTATTCTCAAGTATGTATAATTATGTACAGTACAAACTAGACCACAGACAACTGAATGTGTGTGAGTGAAGATATGATTCCCTTTTAAATTTCATAAATGAATATCTTGTATTGGGGAGATAGCTCAGTGGTCTAAGTTGCCTGACAAGTGCAATGTCCAGAGTTTGATCCCTGGTACCACATACCATGCTGGCTCCAGAACTCCAGGCACACTGTCCAGCCCAGAAACTAGGAAGCGTGATGCATGCCTGCAATCCCAGTGCTGGGGAAGCGGAGACAGAAGGATCCCTATGAGTCTGAGCTGAATAGTGAGACCTTGTATTTATATACACTACATGTATATAAATACTTCTGTAATTTACCAGTCATAATGAATGGAAAAGTTAATTATGTGCAATGATGTAATTATCTCTTTTAATCATTGTTATCTCTATGGACAACACTCACAGAAAGCTAACATGTTCAAATTCAGTTCAGTTCTAACCAATATATAGGCTTTTTGTTATTTTCATTCATTTACCAAATTTATCTTCTATGATTATTATGTTAGATGTCAGATTGAATTTTCTAGAAACAATTATTTCAGCAATTATTCCTTGTAGTCTGCTAAATATACAATGCGATGATAATCTCAGTCTGCATTAGGAGTAGTTTTATATTTGAGAAAAGTAAAGACAAAGCCTGAGACAATACACCTGTGATGAATTTTTAAACATTAGTTTTTGTTGTTATAAAATGATATTTCTATCTGTGATTCTTCTAGGAGAAATGTTTTGAAAAATAGTAGTTATACTAACTTCGATTATATTTTTTTCCCTATGATTTTGCCTGTGAACTTCAAGTGCAACTTTTTCATTTCAGTTTTGGTCTTTTGCCCAGATGTTAACTTCCAAAAGTTAAACAAATCAATAAGTCTTTTCTTCAGTAGTTTAACTTGGGTCGTCAGGAGAGAAATAACTTAGATAAGAACTACCTCTTTGCCCCATGAGGAGAAAAAAAAAACTCACTTTGACTTCTGACTCTTTAATGTTCCACATACTACAAAAAGTTCTTCAAATCCTGATTCTACTAGATTTCTTCAGTTGTATTTAAAGTTTGCCCATTAGATGATATAATTGACTGCTTTTATTTCTTCTCATCTTCTTTTTATTTTTCCACCCCAAATATTGTAAGCACATATATTCACTACATGATATACATTCAGTCTCTAACTCACACACACACACACACACACACACACACACACATGTTACAGGCTCACAGTACACTTACAAAAGCTAAATTTTAACAGAAATCTCTGTTGTGATTCCATTTATTAATATTCTTTTAAGGATTAAATAAAGTATAAAATTTCCATGTTCATAGTAGAAATAAATATACTTTTATAATCCAGTGGCCTCCCACGGAAGAACTTTAAGTGAATGCATTTGTAGTATGGAGTGAAGCTTCATCTATACTCTGCATAGCTGCCTGTTGGTTTTAGATTATCACACTTTGGGATGTAAGAAAGAAATATGAAATGAGCAGCTGTTTCCTGCAGATAAGTTTATGTGTCCTTTGTACTGTCATAAAAGGAAGTTAAAGTCATATCTACCCTACAAACAAAATACAAAGTTTCCAATACACTTTTGATTCCAATGACTTTCATTCCTTGTTCCAGATTATAGCATTGTGCCGAAATGCTACATTATAAATTTGAACTACTTTAAAAACAGGAACATTTCTTGATATGTTTTAAGAATTATTTATAACTTTCAGTGTTTTTCTTAAATGTTTTCATGATTTTGACATATGCAAATTAATCCTTAATGGTTTCCATATACCTATAGTTCTGTAGAACTGCTAAAATATTAGTTTTTGGAAGTTTCACAATATATTTGCATGTACAAAGTTCTGCCCTCTGAGGGTTCTGCTGGTCTATTGAAAGAAACAATGACTTTTTCTCTTTTTCTACTTTTTAATTTTATGACCAAATTTCTATGCATGTGTACGGTAATCTGAATAACTAGTTTGAAGTCAGTAATATGGAATATAACAACTGCTGTTGAATCCCTATAATTTTGTTTAGTGAAATTCTGTATTATTTCTAATGTTTTTAAGTACTCTGTATTATTTTAAAAAAATTAAAGCAATGACCCTCCAAAAATGAGTTCTGCATTAGTTA
>PVKA01052635.1:0-11695 GCA_004027165.1 Ctenomys sociabilis
CTGCCAGGCATGTAGGGGGTATAGGGGGCAGGGGCTTCTTGTGCTAAGGGGTTGTATAATCTTATCTATGTTGCTAGGCACTTAGGGGGCAGGGGCTTCTTGTGCTAAGGGGTTGTAACCCTGTTAACCCTTAATGGCCCTTGCGGCCAGTGAGTTTGAATGGTGGGGGTTGGTATCTTAACTCTAGGCCCTAACAGTAGTATAGGAAGACTGATGTAATGTTGGTGCCTGACAGGGTCCAGTGCCTTTGGCATTGTTAGGCATAGTCTTTCTGGGTAAAGCTCATTGACAAATATGTGAAGGCTGACTACTGCCAGCAGTCAAGGGGATCAGAATGAACTATGCCTATTTGTACTCACTCAGAGGGGCCTTCAATATCCTGTTGAGGTAGAGAAAGACATGGGACCCTTGAAGACAGGACAAATGGCTGTGATGTCGAGTTGGTGATGGGGCCACCATGCTTTGGGGCTTTTTTTTACAGGGTGGAAAGTTAATCTTCTACTACTGACCCGTCACTCATTGCAGGGTGGCCTTTAAAACAACAATGGAAAAGATAACCATTATTCCCCAACATTAATGCTGCAAATGTGTGTTTCATTATTTAGGAAGACTAGAAACAGACCCTGAACTTGAGTGCTTGAAACATGACCTCCACAGACAGTATTTCCCAGGGGAGGCGGGCCCTCATTGCTCCAGGTTGGTGACAGTATTTTGGAAGCACAGCAGAAATGTGCTGCAAGAGTTAATACTTCGAGGAATCAGATCCCCTGGGTGGCAGGGAAATGCTAGGAGGAAGTGCACCTGTTACATTTTTATTTTTAGTCACCCTTGTACTTTCCTGACACCTAGCACAGGTGCTATTTATTTATACCTCTCCCTGCTTTGCATTTGGCTGTGAGTCTGAAGGCCTTTAACAAACAGGTAAAGTGAGTGGGACAAATGCTCAGTTACTTTGCTTATGAACAAAGCCTAGTCTCTTCAGCCAAAGAGTGAATTACCTCCCTGGGCTCTTTTCATTTCCCAGCCTGTGAAGTCTCCTCCGAGGAAACCAGCTTGACGGGTGGTGGATCCCTTTGTCTACCTTGTTGGCGCTGGCCCTGCTGTTTCCCTGAGCAGCCTATGCTGAATGAATTTGTCTTTCTCCAAAGAAAATGCTTAGAAAGAGAAGGCCAGAGTAGGGGAAATGTTGATACCACTACACCAGTGGCTCTGTTAGGAGGTAGGAGTACGAAAAACACTGTTGAAGGCAGCCTGAGAAATTCCACTGGATTAACTCAGTCAGCACTCACTAAGTACCTGCCGTCCTTCAAGTACCCAGGGAAGCCCTGGGAGCAGGTGGCCTCTTTTCTTTCCCTCTCCCTGTGCACCCTTTCTTCCCTTCCATCTGTCCTTCTCTCTCTCTGATCTTTCTTTTCATTCCTTCTTTTTTCCTCCCTCTCTCATTCCTTCCTATTTTCCTGCTCTCTCCTACCCCCATTTCTTACTACCTCCCTCCTTTCCTTTCTTTTCTTTCTAATATGCATTGAGTGCTTTCTTAGAGGACATTTTATCAAATTTCCATTTACATCTCTGAGGCTTCCCTATACTCATTATGATTTAAAGGAAAGATGTGTGGGATGAGTTCATGTCCTCTAAAACTGAAGAATGAATTTTATGAACAATGGAGGTTAAGAGCAGAATATATTTGCCAACGGAAATAATGATCCTGAGAGAGAGACTGAAGGGACCTGAGTGCACTGGCAAAGAAAGTCTTTTCTAGGGATTTTTATAGTGGAAAACCACAATCTGAGGCAGGTCAAAGGTGAGAAAGACGAGAATTCACAAGGTGGGCATGAAGTGGGACAGAATAATAGGCAGACAAAAGATTACAAGAGTAATTGCTTCAGGTAAAATGGATTAAATGACATCAAAGTGGGAAGCCAGTCACTTTGCTAGAGGGCCTGAGTACAGAGCAGGGACTTTTCCAGCAGGGGGCTGGGTTAGTGACTGTTTCAGGCTTTTTTTTTAAAGGTGATTGATAGCTATTTAGAGTACAAATCCCTGATGCCCATTCCTAGGGAGGCTTGTGGCTGCCTTTGTTTGGATACAGGGAGAAAAACTGATCTTGGGTGGGTGACCTCCAAACAATATAGGAAACCTCCAAATGATGGAAAACTGATCTCTGGACCTGACCTGCACGACTTTGTGTTCTCTAAAACTGAAGAATGAATTTTAGGAACAAACGGAGGTTGAGGAATAGATTTATTGAGGGAAGGAAAGCTTCTGTCCAAGAGAGGGACAGGAGGGGAGCCCGTGCAGGTTGTCCATGGGAAGCTGCCTCTTCCAGAGACTTTTATAGAGTAAAACTATGTGGGGCTAAGGTGGAGAGAATGGGAACTCGCCTAGGTGGATGTGGGGTGGGACAAAACTATGGTCAACCAATGGGATTATAAGCACCATTGTTCAGGCAAAGTTGATTATGCCTAGGACCAAATGGGGGAGTGAGTCACCGAGTAAGCGGGCATGAATAGGGACAGGGTCTCTTCCTGTTGGGGGTTGGGCTAGTGACTCACTTGGGCTCTTTTCAGGTGATGGATACCTATTTAGAATATCAATTCAGTGCTAATCTTTTAGGGGTTTAGCGTTTGTTTGGCCTCTAGGCCTGGCTCCTTCCCTCCCGCAGTTGTAAGGTAGCTTGTCTTCTGTGCTGACTCCTTTGAGGGCCTGACCCTGTCTGACTGCCTATAATATTTTCATCTATATCAGCACAGGCATCCTTCCCTCCCGCAGTTGTAAGGTAGCTTGTCTTTTGTGCTGACTCCTTTGAGGGCCTGACCCTGTCTGACTGCCTATAATATTTTCATCTATATCAGCTGCCTGCAACATGACTGCCTATAATATTTCTATCTAACCTGGCTGCCTGCAACAGTCTGGTGCATAGAGGAGGTGCCTGTGCTTCCCTCTGTTGTAAGATATCTGGCCTTCCTCAATGGGTCCTTTGAGGGCCTACCCCTGTATGACTGCCTATAATACTTCTTTCTGGGGCTGGGGAGATGGCTCGTGGAATAAGCACTTCCCTGGCAAGTGCGAGGGCCTGAGTTCAATCCCCAGTTCTGAAAAAAAACAAAACAAAAAAAGAACTTCTTTCTAACTTAGCTGCCTACAACAACTATATAATTTATGCTCTTTTTCTTCCCACTTGCTTTATTTTCCTTTTTTTTTTTGGTACTGCAGATCTGAACTCAGGACCTTGTATTTACCAGGCAGGCACTTATGTTGCTGAGAGGTATACCCAGGTTCTCTTTTTTTCTTGTGAGGACCTAGTGATGAGATGCATGAATTGGACCCTGGCCAGTGTAGTTGAGTAGCTTACAGTATGGCCACATGAGCGCTCTCTGGAGATATGATATGTGCTCAGAAAGGGGAGAACAAGCCTCAGCACACATTAACTCCCCAAGCAAAGCAATTTGAAAGTGCAGTAAGGGAACCCAGACCTCTGCTCACATTCTACCCCCAGGGGGTGTTGATATGAAATAGAGAAATAGAAAATGCTGCCTTGTTGATAAACATAGATGAAACTCAAACTGCAGCTATTCAGGGATGAAGGACCCCTGTGTGGTGCTGTCTGCACTGTCTGGATTCCAGAGCAGCTGTTCCATTCGTCACCCATGTCTGCAGATCTTTCTGGATTGGTAATGTTGCAGGCAGCTGAGTTAGCTAGAAGACAGACAGGGCCAGGCTCTAGAAGGAGTTAACCCAGAAGACAAAGACAACTATTGGAGGACAGATGCTCCTGCTGTGAACCAGACCTAAAGGCCAAACAAACGTTAAAAGAGTAGCACTTAGGATTGATATTCTAAATAGGTATCAATCGCCTAAATAGACCCAAGTGAGTCACTAGCCCAACCCCCAAGGGAAAGAGACTGTCCCGTATTCATGCCCACTTACTACGACTCGCTTCCCCATTTGGTCCTGGGCCAAATCAACTTTACCTGAACAATGGTGCTTGTAATCCCATTGGTTGGCCATAATTTTGTCCCACCCCACATCCGCCTAAGTGAGACCCTTTCTCTACCTTAGTCCTGCATGGTTTTGCCCTATAGAAGTCCTTAAAAGAGCCAGCTTCCCTGGGCAACCCGCTCGGGTCCCCCTTCTGTCCCTCTCCGACAGAAGCATTTCTTTCCAGTAAAGTTTTATCCTCAACCTCCGTTTGTTCCTAAAGTTCATCGGTTTTAGAGAACACGAACTCATCCAGGTCAGGTCGGGAGTTTTACTTCCCTGTATCAGTAACAGGGCTGAGAATGAAGAGGTCTGTAACTGATGTCTCATAGGGATCTCTTTTTCAGATAAGGAATGCCAGGGGTAGGAGGTTCTTGACCTAGATCTGATGTTCTGCTTCACAGTGAGAGAGCTAAGCAGCCATGGAGCAGCAATATCGAAAGTATCCTGGATGACCACTAGGGGTGCAGCTCTGGGGCAGAGCACTTGCCTAGTGTGCCCAAGGACTGGCTTGCATCCATCTTTACATCACAAAACAAAAGAAAAAACACCTCCTTCCAAATAAAAGCAGGTCAGGGCGGGTCAAATAGCTCAGTGGATTCAGGGCCCATAAGCAGGTCGGGAGGGCAATTGAGACTGGGCGTGGTGGTGCACACCTGTAATTCCAGCTTTTGTAAACAGGAGGATCACTATAAATCTGACCTAGTAGTGAGACCCTGAACCCCCTATAGATCCTTCCCTACAAATACAAAAAAGAAAAAATAAAGTAAAATAAAATCAGATATAAAAAGTTGAGTTTTCAAGCCGGGCGTGGTGGTGCAGGCCTGTAATCCCAGCACTCGGGAGGCTGAGGCAGGAGGATTGTTGTGAGTTTGAGACCAGCCTGAGCTACAAAGTGAGCTTAAGGCCAGCCTGAAATGCATAGTGAGACCCTGTCTCAAAAAGACAAAAAAAAGTTGATTTTTCTTGTTCTTATTGCTGCTCATCAGATCGCCCTCAAATTTAGTGCCTAAAATAGCCACTGTCATCTGATTTCTTTGAATTTCTGTGTTCCCTGTGGGTGATTCTGGCTCTGAGGGCCTCAGCCCAGGTGCTTGGGAGGTGGCAAAGCTGCTGTGGGCCCAGCAGCTCTCTTCTTGTGGTTGCTGATGGCTCTATTCAGTGTCTTCAGGGAGACTCGGGCTAATGATGGTCTCTCAGGTGGCCTTTTGCTTCCTATGGGATCTTACCTACCACAGGTATCACTGTAGTGCTCACAGCAAGCATGAATCTGTCAGGTCAGTGTGGGATGAACAGCACGTATGAATGTTGCTTTCAATTAAACAGAGAAGAGTGAAATTTCCCCAGTCCCACCTTTTTGGTGAAGGAATATTTATTATGATGTGGGAACAAGGTTTTATATGTGTCCCTTAATATTTTCTTCTTCAGATGTTTAACAAACAGCAAACATCCAATTTGAAAAAATAGATTAGATTAATGTACTGCTATTAAAATAGTGAAAATAATTTATTCCCATTATTAGATTGTTACTAACCAAGCTATAAAATACATTTCATTAAAACAACATAGAATTTTATGGTTGCAAAAATCTAGGCATTCTACCAATTGGAACTTTGATTTTTAGATTGTCTTGTTTATCAGAAAAGAAATGCTTCCCAGTTTTCAATTCAACTATTTCATTCGTATTTTTTCCTTTTAAATGATTATATTCATATAAGCACAACTAAATACTGGTTGTTCTTTAGTTGATGAAAAACTGGCCTTCATGGGGCCAGGGAGATGGCTCAGTGGAATAAGTGCTTTCCCTGGCAAGCACACGGGCCTGAGTTCAATCCCTAGTTCCACCCCAAATGAAAAAAAAGGAGAATCAGCCTATTGTTCTAGGTCTCTCTCCTAGCTTCTGGAAGCCCCAGCATTTTCTTGGCTTGCACATAGCTACTCCTGTTGAATTCATACTGAAGGCACTCTCTCAAATGTGAGTTCACATAGTCTTTCTTCTCTGTGCACCCATGTCCAGATTTTCTTTTATAAAGACTTCAGTTACATTGGATTACAGCGCACCCTCATGACCTCAGCATAATTTGCTTCAATCTGCAAAGACTTCTTTTTCCAAATAAAGTCTGTCATCCTGAAGTATTAGGGGTGAGGACAGACTGACATTGTATTTTTTAAGTAGGTATAATTCAACCCACAAAAGTAATATAATGCAAAAGCTTATTATCAATAAATTCCTCATTATTTATCTTTTCCTTATACTATAATCTTCTCCTCTCAGCATTTTGCAGAGTTGAGGAAGGAGCATCAGAAGTTCAAGCCTACCTTGGGCAATTTTGCGACTTAGAAAGAAGTCTCCAAGCAAAAAAATAGAGAAGGACTAGAGGTTCAGCTCAATGTGAAGGCCCTGGGTTCAATCCTCAGTAGTGAAAAAAAAGATAAAAATAAATTTGTGTGTGTAGGCAAGCTTGTAAACTGTAACCCTTGTGCACTGTGGAAATGCAAAGTGATACACTGCTGATACACTGGAAAAGTTTTGGAGATTCCTCAGAAATTTAAAAAGTAAAACTAAGCCGGGCATGGTGGCACATGCCTGTAATCCCAGCACTAGGGAGGCTAAGGCAGAAGGATTGTTGTGAGTTCGAGATCAGCCTGAGCTACAAAGTGAGCTTAAGGCCAGCCTGAACTGCACAGTGAGACCCTGTCTCAAAAAGACAAAAAATAAATAAATAAAAATAAAAAATAAAACTAGCATATACCTCAGAAATTCCCACTTTCAAGTCTGTATCCACAGGAAGCAAAAGAGTGATCTGAAGCATATCAGTGTCCTTTTATTCCTCATAGCACTATTTCTAACCACTAAGATATGGAAACAATATAATAGTCCATCAGCAGATATATGGATAAGGAAATGTTACATATTCCACACATGGTACTGTTCATTGTGAAAGAAGAGCTCTTATCATAAGAACTCTTATATGGATGAACCTTGAGGACCATAAGCTAAGTTAAATAAGATAGAAGGACAAGTATTGTACCATTCCGCTTCTAAGGCTATCTAGAGTAGCCATATGCATAGAAGCAAAAAACAGAATGGAGGAGGCCAGGGGCATGATAAGGAATTGGTAATAAAATTTCATATAAAATAAATTTCACATAAAATTTCAGTGAAGCAGATGAGTAAGCTCTAAATATCTTCTGGACAACGTTGTATCTGTAGTCAACAACAATAAATCGCACACTGAGAAACTGGTAAGAGATCATGTTATGTGTTCTTACTACAATAGATAAATAAATAGATAAATAAATAAATAAAAATTTAAAAGTAACCAATGAGGGCCTGGGAGATAACTTAGTGTCATAAAAGCCTGCCTGGCAAGCAGAAGGACTTAAGTTCAATCTCTGGTACTAAGAAAAAAAAAAGTAACCAATGGACAAAATAAAAAGAAACTCAAATAATATGAGAGCACGTGCAATTCAAATCATGTCTTTATCTCAGCCCTGAGGCCCACTGGCTGTGTCCCTAGTCACAGTCTTCATCAGGTTTTTAGTCTGTCTTCTCAGCAATTTGCTGGGAACTTCCAGTTTTTCATTTATGAAATGAAATATTACTTTAATTGCAAGACAGGCTTAGAACAAAATGACTTTGTAAATGTTAAATAAAGAGTGTGATCAAGTGCTTTGTAAATGTTAGTCATTTTCTTAATTCAGAATAGATAGCCTAGATTAGGGCTCCCAGGAAGAGGCCAAGCGCAGCATTTGTATAAATAAAGTCTATAGAAGGTGCTATTCAGTCTCCAGCATTTAGCACAGCAGCCCAAAAGGTGTCTTACCTGTGTCTGCTTGAGAGCGCTGGAGCTTTCCTCTGTGGCTCCCCTCCTGTTGGGTGGAATTGTGAGTTTTCAGATCCAGCCCAAGTGAGAACACTTTGTACCGACTTGTGGGGTCTGTTTACATGGTGAGCACAGCCATGCTTTTCTGTAGGTGTTCTGGGAGCATGCCTTCCTTCAGCTATGCCCACCTACCCAGCCTACCCTGGTCCAGGGTCAAGGACACAGCTATGTGAATGTGCCCTGGGTACCCAGAATCCAAGTACTCAGTCCCCAAGGAAGACACTAACCTTGAAGCAGTTGGTGGGAAACGTTGTGGGTTCATAATCAATATAGGAATTCAAGCGGCTGATTAAAATTTGAAGATTTTTATTAGGTGAGCTCAGTGACCATCAGCATTTCAGAGTCTAAGTGAGCAGCTCTGACCAGAAGACATGGTATGTGTATAAAGGGGGGGAGAGAAAGACAAAAACAAAACACAAAGAAAATATAAATAAGGAGAATATGCAATATATCTTGATTGTCAAACAATTAGAATAAAATGTATAGCATGGATCCTGTTTGTCAAACAGATCAGCAAGCATGCTGCCTATCAAACAGATTTTTTTCTTCCTATATATCTGGCTACATTTTTTCCCTGTTGTTGTTTAGGGTCAGCAGCTTTCTCAGGATATATTTCCTCCGTGTGGTTATTTGTTTCACATATAGGCCTGTTTTTATAACTCTGGGATCAGCTAAAATTTAAAGTTTATCATGGCAATACTTAGGCTAAGAGTCTGGGTTTTTTATTTTATTTTATTTCATTTTATTGAACTACAAATGTCAATCAGACAGTTTCAAGACACCTTAACAAGACAGATTCGATAAATTAATACATTGCAAAGTGTTTTCATAATGTTTTGGTATCGTACAAGGTGCATACATGATATTATATTTACAGATATTATTTTAGCAGATATCTCTTATCAGTGAATTAAGAGTGTAGCTGCTTGCTTATCTTATTTTTTATACCTGAATTATATCAAAAATTCAATAATTATTTTCCTAGTGGATGACCATAGTACTAGAAGCTGACATAATATCCTGTCCAACCACCATTAGTGCAGATCTTGCCTCTCATAGGATTATGTAGAAGCACAGCATTATCTATCCCAACTGTACTGTCTATACACACACATCATGATTTTTGCTTTCTATACCCCTTCCTTTGTCTACACCTGTCAAAGGTGGGCACTCCATTGTCATTCAACTAACTTAGGTGCTTGAACTCGACACCACAATCCAACACAGTCCAGCATTCTACAATGATAGTGAGTTATTCAAAGAAGTTGTTGACCATAGCCATTTACAGCTCAGTTTAATATTATGGCCCCACAATGTATACTTCATTTTTATACTTTTATGCTAGATGGTTAAGAGTCTGGGTTTAAGCCATCACAGCAAATATTTTTCAGCCCAGAGTGGAAAACTGTGTTCTCATAACCAAACATGGAAACTTCCTATTGTCAGGACTACACTTTGTTTTGCTTTATTTATTTTATAGTATCTAAACTGAACCCAGGGCATCTGCACTGAGCTTCATCCCCAGTCATTTAATTTTTTTTTTTTTTTTAAATTTTGAGGCAGACTAATTTGCTGTGCTGGGCCGGCTGGCTTGGACTTGCTATCCTCTTCAGCTTTTCTCGGAGTGGGGATTACAGGTGTGTGCACCATGCCTGATTCGAGACTGTTTTGACAGTGGCGATCCAACTGTAAACGCACTTCAGGGCTTGGACCTGGCCTGAGTATGTCCTCCATGGGCCACATACTGGAAGCCTGATCATTACTGTGAAAGGCAGCGGAGCTCTGGGAGTTGGTGCTCCATGGATGGGGGATAACTAAGTTTTGGAGGCCCTGCCTTATTGCCTGGGGGATGATTCTTTTTTTGGGTGGGCATTCCTGTCCTCACAAGAATTGGTCAAGTGGTTGTCATACAATGAAGTCTCCATTCTACACAACAGTATTTCTCCCTTTCTTCTCCATTGTGATAATGGGGGGGCGGGGGTTACCTCATCAGAGATGGTGCAGAAGGTGAAATCCCAGCTGGCACTTTCAGCCTCCATAACCATGAACTACATAAGCCTCTTTCCTTATAAAGTGCTTAGAATCAGGAAGTTTGTGACGACAACACAAAATGGACCAATGCAGATAGGAAACGTATGGTCCTTTAGGGTAGGGACTGTCAAACAGGATATGTTAGCATTCCTTTGTAGATAGTTCAAAAAGAACCTGCTCACTTCCCTGTAAAATTGTGTCTTTTGTTCACTCAGTCTCTCCATAATAAAAGACAAATTGCAGCCAACTTTGCTGCTAGAAGGACTGGGTCATCCTTGTGTCACCCTAGGAGATCTTATCAAGCTGTCATTTGGTTGTGTTTCCAACTAATGGTAGAGTAGGTAGAATCTTTGATTTTCTTCCAGTTGAGAAAATTAATTTCAGAACCTTTGGGCATATGCTTTACCCAAGCTTGTACAGACTTACATTCTAAAAATGAGAAAACCTGATGGCTCAGTGGAATAAGCACTTCCCTTGCAAGAGCAAGAGCCTGAGTTCAATCTCCAGTTTTGTAAAATAAAATAAAACAAAATAAAATGATAAAACCTTTCTTAGTCACTTCTTTTGTCTTTAAAATATGTTCTACCTGCTTAAAGACAGACAGAATTTAGAGGGAGCAATAAACATGCAGAGTATTTACCTTCTTCCTGAGTGTATTGCAGCATCTGCATCGTGATGACATTTGTTTATTAACTTCATAGTGACTGTGGAGACTAATTTTATCTGTTGGAGTTGTGCATTTTCCATTCAGCCTGAGCCTGGGTAGACAGCCTGCACTTGGTAGAAGAGCAGGCTCTCGTGGACTCCCCATGGACGATGTCCTCATGTCCTGGGTCTGTGACTTCCTATTACCCTTCCACTGGCTAGCATCTAACAGCTGCAGGATGTGCTTAAAGGGTGTTAATGAATAAGAGAAATGGTTTTCCACTTCTCAAAAAAGAGCTTTAGTGTTTCTGGAACTGATTAAAGACCAGAGGGAGTGAGTATCTGGCTCCCTGGCTAGTGGTCTCTCTCATTGATTAGTTTGAGAAGGGGGAGGCTGATGAAAATTTACCTTGGGATGTTTAATTATTTTTTGATTATACACTCCTTGAGCTTATAGTTTGAATCTTCTTTTAAAGATTTAGAGATGGCAAAAAATGTAGTTTTGCCTCCTTGACCACTTTTTGGTGTTGGGAAATAGTAACAGGTGGTCATGGCGTGCCAGTCACTTGGAATTCAACATTGTATGTTACATAACTGCATTCCCTTGTAAGGGAATCATCCAGATATAAAAATGCACCCTTGGGGAGCAGAGAGAAGGCTCAGTGGAATAAGTACTTCCCTGGTAAGCACAAGGGACTGAGTTCAATCCCCACTTCCACCTAAAAAATAAAACCTCATGAGCTATAGTGCTTGGCACATGGCTTACACAGCCTATTAAAAAAATGCACCCTTGTTGTGGAGTTTCTTAAAATTATTCCCTTACAGTCAAGTATTTTGGCTACTGGCACTGAAATAGGATTGGGCCCACCAGAGTACTAGTAAATTAGCAAGTGCAAAGAAATCTGTGTGATTTTTTTTTTTTTTTAAATCCAATAGCAAAAATTAGCTCAAACTTTTAAAAAGGTGTTATAGGGGGCTGGTGAGATAGCTCAGCAGACTAATGTGTTTGTGTGGGCAAGCCTACGCAAGCACAGGGACTGGGATCCAATCTCTGACACTGCAGGCTGTGCCAGCCCCATCTCTGGGCACAATAAGCCAGTCACCAAGACCGGACTGTGGTCGTGCATGCCTGCAATCCTAGCCCTGAATCACTA
>PVKA01052636.1:0-11613 GCA_004027165.1 Ctenomys sociabilis
ACAGATGCTAAAGCAAAAAGAGAACACAGTTCAGTTTGTATTTTTCCCTTTTATTTATTTATAACTAAATTCATCCTTTAAAATTAATTCATTATCATTATTTTGGGACCTTTTCTAAATGAATTTCCTATTCCATCTTGTATTTAAAATATTTTGTGTCATTTATGTAGCACATGAATGAGCATACAAATTCCCATTGTTTATGTTTTCTCATGCACCTTTAAAATATTAATTGGTCAGAGGTTTTACTCTAATTTAAGGATTGTTTCTAACTCCTCTTTGTAAAATCTTCTGTGCATTTGTACTTTCTTTGGTTGGTTTTGCACATTTCTGATGAATAAATAAAAACTTAGACACAATCAAATTAAACTATTTTCACACAATGCTCCTTCCCATCCTCAGCTGTATTGTCTAGGGTCAAGGAGTGAAGGACACAAGAACACATGCTATGGAATGGAATAATGTGAACTGAACTAGAGGCTTCTGGTTATACCATTATTTTTTCTTACACTTTTCCACCTGTACTGTCAGAAGGTGGACCTATGGTACCTGCCTTGTCTCATCTCTTTCCAGGATTGACAAATTTTCCTTTTCACTCCTTCCCTTGAAAAAGGTTCTGAAAAAGTTTGGTGCATATTGCAATGCATTTTTAACAAAATATAATCAGTCCTTTCAATGATAAAATCTCCTACACATGCTATACTCATATAGTCCTTTTGGATTATGATGCAGTTCATTGTTGTCGAACATAATGTATCTGATTACCCATTGATTTAGCTCTTTCTACCAATAGAAAAGAAATGAATATTACAGATTTTTTTTCACTCGCTGTAACTTCCAAGCATAGAATTGTGATTGACATGTAACAGCAAACTGTTGAATTAGAAATCATTTTATCAAATATGTGCCATTTTGAAATGAACTCAATTTATAACATGTCATGTATATTTAAACTGTTTCTTAATATATTGTTATGCAATTCAAGTACATAGCAGAATTATTAGTTTTAAGCCTCACTTATAAAATACCTGGTTGAAGTTACATTTTTCAAAAAACTATAATTCAAAGAAACTGTTTAACATTTTAAAATATGAGCAAAAGCTGAAAGATAAAGATGAAAAAGGTAAAAGATTCAACATATTATATAAAAGAAATTATGCCAATTTAGATGCAATTTATTTATTTAACATTTTTAACCTCAGGGAAAAAATACAGATCTGACTTCTTTATGCTTAATTTTATTTAAAAATAAATTGCCTTCATCATAGTGAAAATTACATGCAATGACTTCATCTACAAAAGTTAGACATTTGATGTAGAGTTAATTTTATTTCAATGTATATGAATGTACAGGAATATGTCACCCACAAAATAGTTTTCATGAGATAATATTATTTACCTATAGTATTCACATTTTAGTTAGATCCATAATAATTCTGAAATAACCATTTCATCTGTTTTATAGCAATATATGTAAAACACTAACCATATATAAGTCAATCTATTATTAAAAAGTAAAAGACAAACAGGAAAAAGAGAAGTAGAAACTAATGCTTAATCTATGAGCTATCTATCTGTCTGTCTGTCTGTCTATTCATCTATGTATCATTTGCATATCTATTTATGACATACAATTAATGATTTTATTTGGATCATGAGAGTCTAACAACTTAAAAATAATTAAGATACTTTCAAGATATTTCATAAATCCAAACATCAAGCTGTCATTTGGTGCCAGAAAGGATTATTAAGTTTATGAATTTTTTGTATATAAGAAAATATGTCAAAGACGTATGGAACTGATAGTTTGAGGACATATGTGATAGATGTAATTTTCTATGAACTACCACGTAGTAGTAGGTAGTTTATATGTATGTCATACTCTTCTGAAGAAAACCACATCCAACCTTTTTTTTTTCTACAGATGTGTGAGTAAAACAAATACATTTTCTTCTAGATTACTTTAATTTTTAATTACATGATTCATTATATAGAAGATTTTGAAACACAGATTTCCTGAGAGTAGAGAGTAGAACAGTGACTGCAGAGTCTTGTAAGGAGAGGGGAGGCTGGCAATACAACAGAGGATACGATGTGGCAATATATGTAACCATGAATAGGTGAATATAATTTTTAAAATGTATTTTATAAAGAAATGAAAGAACAGAGTTCATAAGGTCCTTCACAAAGAACTGATAAATGTTTAAGAAGATACAATGCTAAAGTATGATAATTGCACATTATATACAAGGATTGAATCATCACATTTTACCATGTAAATTTGTAAAATTACTATATGCCAATAAAATAAATTTCTTTATTTTTTTTTACATGAGCATTCACATTTTATTTAAAGTAAGTATAATTGCATACAATTTATCAGGTAAATCACCACGTGTGCAATTTGCCCAGGACCTTGAATGGCTAGATCACTCTGAGTTATACTTATTTAAACTAACCCTAAACTTCCACAAGCAGGGCAACTTTGAAATCCACTCTGAGGCACACATGAGGTTCTCCCTAGGCAGATGAGATTGCACTCAGTCAGTGGGGCAGAATATATGGGACCGTTGAATATGGTGATGCTGTTACAGATCGAAGGAAGACTGATAAGCCCAGGTTTACCTGCCCTAATGAGCAGTGGCAAAAATGAAAATATCAAGTCTGATGCAAGGGAATACATGATTAGAAATAAAACAGGTAAAGATTCAAAAAAAGTATCATCATAAGCCACGGATTGATAAAGCAGAAAAGAGGTTGAAAATAGACTGAAATATCAATCCTGCAATCTATCTGGGTTTCAGGTACATTTTATTGGGAGAAAAACAAACTGAAGGATGAGTTGAGTCTATGGGCCCCTTATAGGAGAAGGAATTCCAGGCATTTACCTGGGCCTGAAGTATCTTAACAACCCAGAGACACATTAGTCAAGACAAATGAAAGTGCGTAGATAGGCAGCTCTGTGTTTTCGCTCTCATTGGTATGATAAGAAATTTGTCGCACTAGGTAATTTGCACAGGCATAGGTTGACAAATAGGATGTTAACGGTTTCTGTGTATTTTGTATTAGTTAAACACATATGAAGATTTTAATATGCATTACTTATTTTTTTCTTTCTTTTTATTTTATTATTATTATTTTTGTGTTATTGAAATACAAATATAAATGAGAAAGTTTTAAGATACCTTGACAAGATGGATTCCATAAATTAAAACATTGCAAAATGTTTTCATAATGTTTTGGTATCATAAAAGGTGCACACATGATATTATACTTACAGACATTATTATACAATATGTCTCTTATCAGTAAATTAAGAGAGTGTAGCTGTTTGTGTATCTTAATTTTTATACCTGAATTACATCAAACATTCAATAATTAATACTTTCTACCTTGTTATTGTCTGAGTGGTTGTCTATAGTACTAGAAGCCGACATAATATCCTGTCCAACCACCATTAGTACAAATCTTGCCTCTCATAGAATTATGTAGAAGCATGGCGTTATCTATCCCCACTGTACTGTCCATACATACACTTCATGATTCTTGCTTTCTATACCCCTTCCTTTGTCTACACCTGCCAAAGATGGGCACTTCATTGTCATTCAACTAATTTAGGTGCCTGAACTCGACAACACAATCAAACACAGTCCAGCATTCCACAACAATAGTGAGTTATCCGAAGAAGTTGTTGACAATAGACATTTACAGCTCAACTTATTTTTATGGCCCCGCGGTGTATACTTCATTTTTATACTTTTCCGCTGGATGGTTAAGACCTAGATAGAGCAAGACCTATATACCACCACATGTACTTTGTGTTTCTTATGATGTCAGTGAAGTCTCCTCAGGGTTTATCTTGTAGTTCTGCACTTTATTTGTAGATACTTTGTCTGTGTCATCCATGTGGATGCGTCATGGCCAATGCTTGACCAGTTTGCTCTCTCTGAGAGCCTGAGAGAAAGTTTTCTCTCCATGTCACTCTCCCCAGGAACTTCGACCTCTTTCCTCTGTGGCTCCACAATCTCCTTGTTCAGAAAATTTGGAGCTCAACTGAGTTTCATGATGTTGCAGTACAGGTTCTCCTATGTCCTGAGTCTTCGCTGACCTTGAAAGGCTAGGGCCAAAATGTTGCCTGGCCTTGTGGAGCTTCTATTTCTCCAATATTGACCTGTGAACTTAGGTTATTAACCATCCAGAAGAAAAGATGATTGGTATCCTGCAGCATATGCCATTCGCTTTGCCTTATCTGACTGAATTGTTTTCAGTTGTTGTTGTATGTTTCCATTTGTATTTCTGCTTTTCACTTGTTATACTAGGGAGACTATACGATATTTACACATGTGTGTCTGGACAATGTCACTTATGAGTATACATTCAAGTAACATCCACTTCGGTATAAATGCTTCAAGCTTAACATTCTTAATAGCTGAGTAATACTCCATTATATAGAAATACCACATCTTTTTCAACCATTCCTCATGTGATGGACATTTTGGTTGTTTCACAGATTTTCCTATCACACATTGTGCTACTATAAACATAGGTACACATATATCACTATGATACAATGTTTTCAGTTCCTATGGGAAATTTCCCAGTAGGGGGATAGATGGCTTGAATGGGATTTCTAGTCCTACTCTTTTGAGGAGTCACCACACTGACCTCCACAATGGTTGTATCAGTCTACATTCCCACCAGCAGTGGAGAAGTGTTCCCTTTTCCGCACAACCTCTCCAACATTTGTGGTTGGTTGATTTCCTTATGATAGCCATTCTTTCTGGAGTGAGATGGTATCTCAGTGCTGTTTTTATTTGCATTTCATGGATGGCTAGTGATGTGGAGCAGTATTTCATATATTTATTGGCTCCTTTAATTTCGTCCTCTGAGAAGTGTGCATTCATCTCAGATGCCCATTTCTGAAATGGGTCTTTAAATCTGAGAGCTCTGTTATACCCTAGTTCTTTATATATTCTAGATGGCAGACCTTTGTCTGATTGCTAATTAGTTAGGATTTTTTCAAAATTTGTGGGTTGTCTTTTCACTCTGTTGACAATTTCTTTTGACATGCAGAAGCTCCTTAAGAAGAGTTGATCCCAGTTTTTGATTCTTTCAAGTGCTTCCCATGTGAATATATGTTTTTTTCATGAACTCTTTACCTACCCCTATGTCTCTAAGAGTTACCCCTACTTTCTCTTACAGGAGATTGTGTGTTTCTGTTTTAATGTTTAGATCTTTCATCCATTTTGACTTTAACTTAGTGCATGGTGATAGAGCTGGGACAAGTTTTAGTTTTTGGCATGTAGAAAGACATGTTTTCCTGCATCATTTGTTGAAGAGGCTATGTTTCTTCCAGTGAGCTTGTTTAGACCCCTTGTCGAAGATAAGATGGCTCAGTGTGATTGTAGATGCCTCTGCGTCTTCTAATCTATTACACTGATCCTCAGATCTATTTTGTTGCCAATACCATGTTGATTTTATCACAGTGGCTGTGTAGTATAATTTCAAGTCAGGAATTGTGATGCCTCCTGCCTTGTCTTTATTGGCCAAGAATGCCTTTGATATTTTAGGTAGTTGGTGGTTCCAAAATAATTTAAGGAATGATTTCTCTAGGTCTGGAAGGTATGTTGGTGGCAGTTTTATAGGGATTGCATTAAAACTGTACAGCAATTTTGGGAGTATGGCCATCTTCACGATGTTGGTTCTTCTTATCCAGGGGCATAGAATATCTTTCCATTTCCTGAAATCCTCTATTATCTCTTTTCTTAGGGTATTGTAATTTTCTGCGAAAAGATCTTTGACTTCTTTGGTTAAGTGAATCCCAAGGTATTTCATTTTCCACGGTGCTATTGTAAAAGGTATTGTTTCTATTATTTCCCTTTCAGTGTGTTTGTTATCTGTGTAGAGGAATGCTATTGACTTTGGAGTATTGACTTTGCATCGTGCTATGCTACTGAATTTCCTTATCAGTTCTAGTAGTTTGTTGGTGGAATTTTTGGTGTCTTCCACATAATGTATCATGTCATCTGCAAAGAGTGGTAATTTACCTTCTTCTTTACCTATTCTTATTCCCTTTATTTCTCCCTCTTTTCTAATGGCTGTTGCTAAGGATTCCAGTAATCTATTGAAAAGGAAGGGTGATAGAGGACATCCTTGTCTTGTACCTGATTTAAGAGTAAAAGATTTCAGTTTTTCCCCATTTAGGATTATATGAGCTTTTGGATTGTCATAGATGGCTTTTATCAAGTTAAGATAGAGTCCTTCTATTCCAATTTTCTGTAGGACCTTGAACATGAATGACTGTTGGACATTGTCAAAAGCATCAATTGAGATGATCATGTGGTTTTTTAAATCTCAGTCTATTAACATAGTGTACTACGTTTATTGATTTTTGAATATTGAACCATTCTGGCATCCCTGGGATGAATCCTATCTGGTCATGGCGTATGATCTTCTTGATAATTTGCTGTATTCTATTTGCCAGGATTTTGTTGAGTATTCTTGCATCTATATTCATGAGGGAGATTGGACTGTAGTTCTCCTTTTTGGTTTTGACTTTTCCTGATTTTGGAATCGGTATTATACTTGCCTCCAGAAATGATTTTCAGAGGACTTGTTCCTTTTCAACTTCATAGAATTTGTGCAGTGTTGGGATTATATCTTCTATAAATTTCTTGTAGAACTCAGCTGTGAATCCATGAGGACCTGGACTTTTCGTTGTCGGTAGGCTTTTTATTACGTTTTGTATTTCGTTAGCTGTTATCGGCTTATTGAGAGTTGTTATATATTCTTGACTCAGTTTTAGTGTTTTGTACCTTTTGAGGAATTTGTCCATTTCTTCTGTGTCTTCTATTCTGTGAGCGTAAAGATTCTCGAAGTAACTATTGATAATCTTCTGAATTTCCACTGGGTCTGTGGTGATTTCATGCTTTTCATTCTTTATCGCTTTTATGTGAATTTTCTTTTGCCCCTTTTTGATGAGGTTCGCTAGAGGCTTATTAACTTTATTTAGTTTTTCAAAGAACCAACTTTTTGATTTGTGGATTCTTGAACTGTTTTCTTCATCTCAATTGAATTAATTTCTGTTCTAATCTTTATGATTTCTTCCCGTCTTTGTGCTCTGGATTTAGTTTGCTCTGCTTTTTCTAGTTGTTGGAAGTGGAACATTAGGGTGCTAATTTGTTCCCTTTCCATTTTCTTAATGTGTGAGTTTATAGCTATTATTTTCCCTCTGAGAACTGCTTTCATTGCATCCCGTAAATTCCGGTAAATTGTACTTGAATTTTCATTGAATTGTAGATATGGTTGAATTTCTTGTTGAATTTATTTTGCAACCCATTGATTGCTGAGTAGGGTGTTGTTTAGTTTCCATGAATTTAGTGGGTTTTTCTGGTTTCTTTTGCCATTTATTTCCAATTTCATTGCACTGTGGTCAGAAAATAGGCATGGGATAATTTCTATTTTCTTGCATATACTTACGCACGACCTCTTGACCAGTATGTGGTCTATTTTAGAAAATGACCCGTGTGCAGCTGAAAAAAAATCTGTATTCAGCTGTGCTTGGGTGGAACACACTCTGTATATGTCCACCAGTTTCATTTGTTCCAAGCTCTGGTTCAGTTCTGCTACTTCCTTGCTCATTTTTTGTCTGGTTTATCTATCTTTTTGAGATAAATCTGTATTAAGTTCTCCTATTAAGATTGTGTTCTTAGACATTAATTTTTTCATGTCCATTAAGATTTGTCTTACATAGTTGAGTTCTCCTGTATTTGGTACATAGATATTTATGAGTGTTATCTCTTGGTCTTGAATTATTCCCCTGACCAATATATAGTGGCCTTCTTTGTGTCGTTTGATCATTCTTGGTATGAAGCTGACACTGTCTGAGAACAGAATTGTTACTCCTGACTTTTTTGAGGTGCTGGAGGATGTAGTATTGTTTTCCATCCTTTGACTTTGAGCCTATGAATGTCCTTTTGAGTTAATTGTGTTTCTTGTATACAGCATAATGTTGGATTTTGTTTCTTAATTCACTGTGCCAGTCTACTCCTCTTAATTGGAGAATTGAGTCCATTTACATTGATGATTTTAATTAAAATGTGTTGACTAATGATTGTCATGATATTTACCTGGTGTTGTATACTCCATTGTAACTTGTGTTTAATTGTCAGTCCTGTTTAGTGGTTTCCTTCCATTCTCATTCAGGGATTTCTCGTCATTGCGTTCCTGCTCTAAAACATCTTTCAGCAGTCTGTGAAGGGATAGCTTTGTCATCATGAAATTCTTTAGTTGTTTTTTTGTCGTGGAAGTATTTCACTTCTCCATCCAACTTGAAAGAGAGTTTTGCAGCGTATAATAGTCTGGGCTGGAATTTGTTTTCATGTAGGACATGAAGAACTCTGCTCCACGCTCTCCTTGCCTTCATTGTTTATGTACAGAAGTTGGCTCTAATTCTGATTGGTTTTCCTTTGCATGTGAGCTGCTGCTTCTCTCTAGCAGCTCACAGTATATTATTTTTGTGTTGAATTTCTGGGATCTTAACTATTATATGTCTCGGTGTGTTTCTACTTGAGTTGAAGTTTTTTGGTGTTCTGTATGCTTCGGTGACCTGAATATTGGATTGTTTCCTCATGTTTGGGAAGTGTTCTGTGATTATTTCTCCCCAAATTCTTTTTTATGTCATTTGTATTGACTCCTTATTCTTGTTGTTACCAATTATTCTCACATTGTTCATCCTGGCATCATCTTGCAGGTGATGGATTTTTTTCCTGCATTCTTGTTGTTTTAAGAAATCCTTTCTTACCTTTTCACTAGCTGATCCAGTATCTTCAAGACCTGAAACTGTGTCTTCACTTTCACTCATACAATTTTGCAGACTCGTGATTGATATTTTCAGTTCTTCCACATCTCTTTGACTGTGTTTTATGTATTCTATTTCTTTTCTGTATTGCTCATTCAAGGAATCCATCATATTTCTGATCTCCTCAATATTTTTATTCCTGTCTTCTTTAGAGGTAGTTATTATTTCTCTGCAGTGTTTCTTCCAAACTGGGTTTCCTCGGTATATTTCTGGACTTGTTTCTGTATTTCAGATGCTATGATTTCAAATAATTTTTTTCAATGAAATCTTTTTTTGATTTCAGAAATTATTTCTGTTTTGAGTTCGTCATTATCTTTCTGCTGTTGTTTCTTTGCTTCAGATGCTGTTAATTCACACGTTTCAGTTGGAAAAGCTCTCTATGTACTTGTTCTGGGTGAGCATAGATTTTCCACCCAATGTTTCTGGTATTCATTTTTTATTTCACATACTGTATATTGAGATATTTCCTTTTGAATTTGGGGAATTACTTCTCGTTTTATT
This sequence comes from Ctenomys sociabilis, assembly GCA_004027165.1. Taxonomy (NCBI): domain Eukaryota; kingdom Metazoa; phylum Chordata; class Mammalia; order Rodentia; family Ctenomyidae; genus Ctenomys; species Ctenomys sociabilis. The sequence goes on from PVKA01052636.1 coordinate 9,362, forward strand.
TCCTCTATAGCTTTCTGCTGTTGTTTCTTTGCTGCTGTATCTGTTATTTCATTCATTTCAGCTGAGCTAGTGTCCTCTGCCCTTACTGATTGGCTTGAGGTCTGGGATTGCATTTTTCCCCTTGTCTTGTCATTTTATATAGCACTGACCTTTGACCTTTGGTGTACAGCTTTGGTGCAGCTATAACCTTAACCTGTTATGAGATTCGTGTGCCAGTCTATTAAGTTTGAGATTATCCAGGCATGCCCATCCTGGATCTAGCTGTTATGTTCACTTCCTTTTTGCTTCAGCTCCTGTGGTTCCCCTCTGTTGGTTCCCTGGTCAGGCAAGCACGAACCAAATTGGGATGCAGAGCAAGTAGTGAAAATTCCCACTGTCTTGCCTGGCATTGGGCCAAGGATCCAGAAAATTGCTGGGGCCAGCCCTCCTGTGTCAGGCAGGTTGCTCTCTAGGTGGGCGGGTCTGAGCTTTGGTGGATCTTCTGGGCTCACAAAAGGATAGTGGATAAGCTTATTTACCAAGTAGGCTGTACTGGGTCAGCCAGCCTGTGCTGGGTCCAGATGTATAGGCTGGAACCCAAGAAGGCTGAGAAATGTCCCTCCTGTGCAGCATGCCTTGAGCCCTCAGTCACAGGCCAGGCTGCACTAGGTTTTGGGCCATGGGGTAGGACCGAGAATTGCTGAGCAATGTCCCTCTGGTGTGGCAGGCTTGGAGTTCTCACTCCAGCCCGACCTGCACTGGGTCTGGGGCTGTGGGGTGGGACCAGCAATTGCTGGGAAATATTTCTCTGGCGCAGTGGGCCTGGAGCTCCCACCAGGCCACGGGCAGTGGGGGTTCAGAGAACCCCTTGGAAATGTCTCTCGGTCACGGCAGGCCTGTAGTTCTATGCTCACTGAACTTTGATGCCCAGGGAGTTGGGGAATGTCCCACTGGCTCAGTGGGCTTTAGGGAAGTGGATCCGGGGAGGTTCTGGTGAGTGGGTCCTGTGGTTTCAGGCTGGTCACTGGCTTGGAGGGCTTGGGGGCAGGGATCCGGGTAATGTGTGTGGGAAGAAGCCAATGGCTCTCCCTCAGACTCACCACACACTCACTGATCTGGGAAGCCTGGTGAGTCCTGCAAATTCCTACTCACTGGGAGAGCTTGGGGTGGGATCAGGGAGACTGCTGCAGTCAGCTGCTGTGTCAGGCCGGTCTCTGGGGCTGGGCAATGTGGACAGGATCGAGGAGGCTGCTGGAGTTGGCCATGCTGTCTAGGGCAGTCTCTGGAGCTGGAGGGGCATGGGCGGGATCGAGGAGGCTGCTGCAGTTGACCATGCTATCTCAGGCGTGTCGCTGGGGCTCTAAAATAAATTTAAAAGGCAATTTGAAAACATTTTCAAAGTAGACAAACATCTATTAAATAAAAAAATATGTTTGAAAATCAGCTTATTATAATTAAAACACATATACTTGAATAAAATTTTACTTAAGATATTTTATGATCAGTTTTGCTTTTACCATTTTTGTTTGTATAGATCCAATAGCAGTTGTATTTTACAAAGACAAGTGTCATATTTTCAAGATCTTTGAATGATTTATGAGTTTAAGAAATATTATAGGTTCATGGATGCAACTTAAGTCTGTATTTATAAGTGAAATAAGTCATACTCATCTGTGTAAGCATCATATTGCTTCTGAAATCTAAAAAGGAGGAGCAAGTACAATATTGTAAATTTACATTAATTTTGGAAAAAAGTATTACATGAACTTTCCATAGTTTTTCCTCCTTTTTGAAATTGCTTTAATAATCTGTTTTTTGGGTTTTCATAGAAAGTTTAAACTCAAGCATTTCACCTTAAAATGTTTAAAATTTTAATTTCTCAGTTATTTATTTTATTGTAATATAATTTTGTAAATTTTGTGGTAAGATTTATCATTATTCTATATTTTAATACTCTTGTAACTCATATGTTTTGTTTCCAGTTGTTACCATAAAATAGAAGTGGTGTTGCTTTTATTTTTTATTTTTATTTATTTTTTTATTTTTTTTGTCTTTTTGAGACAGGGTCTCACTATGCAGTTCAGGCTGGCCTTAAGCTCACTTTGTAGCTCAGGCTGGTCTCGAACTCACAACAATCCTCCTGCCTCAGCCTCCCGAGTGCTGGGATTACAGGCATGCACCACCACGCCTGGCACTGGCTATTTGTTCTCTTGAATAGTATCTATTCAATTATTTGGCCCATTTTTTGATTGGGTTGTTTTGGAGGTTAACTT
>PVKA01052637.1:0-11610 GCA_004027165.1 Ctenomys sociabilis
ACAAGAAAAAACATGGAAAAGGGAAGGAAGGGAAGAGAACGCAAGCTCCTCACATCGTGAAATAGTGGAGACCAACAGTCAGCAATCTGCAATCAGGCCTTGAACTCTGCTTAACCCTACTTAACCCTAACTGAGCCATTTCTCAACTAAGCTCCTTTCAGGGACTCGCTTCTATGAGCCTCAGTTTCCTCAACTGAGAGATGGAAGTGATAGCACCCACTTCCAAAGGCTGGTGTGAGGATTTGGAAAACAGCAAATGAAAGAGTTCCCGCACACTTTTACATAGAAGATTTGCCTCCGGAGACCCTCACTGTAGTCTGGAGAGCAGCTCTACTTTCAGCCCACCTTTCCTGCACTGTGCTGGGAGCCCAAGCAAGAGATGAAAGAAGCCCTAAGACCTGTCGCATATGAAGACGTGCTGTCTTAACATCCTCAGCTTGCCTACGGGAGCAATCCGAAAGCTTCAGATAATTGTCTTGATAGAACCGATTCAGAGAAAGTACATTACAGGAGGCAAGAAAATTGCCTAATCCTGGTGCTGCTGAGTCCTCAATTTGCAGAAGCTCAGATTCAAAGTAATGAGAAAATAAGCATTGAGGCCATGCCAGGGCTAATTCCCCAGTGAATGCCTGGCTGCCAGTTGCTCCAGGGAAGGCTCCACCTGTCAGGGTAGAGACATCCTCCGGGCCACCTGGGAGGAGCCTCAAGGTAGAAAAAGGCTGAAATGCAGTGATAGGAGAACACAGTGGGCAGATCAAAGGGACCTGGGGTCTGAGGAGGTTGAAAGCCAGAGCCCAGCCTCCTACTAGTTGTTCAATGCCGATCACACTCTCTGCCTTTCAGGCCCCAGGGGACAGGGTTACCACAGGTCAGTTGCTGAGCCCCTGCACCGTGAAGGAGTGCATGGTGAATGTGCAGTAACTATCAACACAGTGCCATGATTAAAAGCAGGGGAGCTTGGGTCCACATCCTGGGCCTGCCCCCTATGACCCATGCGACGCTGGGCAAGTCTTTGAATTCTCTGTGCCACAGTGTCCTCATCTGAAAAAAGGAGTGACAGTACCATCAAGGCTGTTGAGGGGAGCCAGGGAGAAAACACTGCTAAGCACCTCCGTACAATACCTCACCCGCTGACAGTTATCGATCATCAGATCTACTGTTGTCCTGTACTTGTCATGGAGTCAATTTCAAGTATAGAGCATATGATACCTCTACTCATGACTTTTCAACATTAAAATGTTATAACATTGATTTGCATTCAGTAGTGTGTGTATAGTACTTTATATTTTGAATATTGATCTTGTCCTCAGTTAGTGATATACAGTACAATCCTTGACTGTATGAAATGAATTTACAGCTTATATTTTCACATTACCATGGATTTATAGGGATATATCCCTGTTGTATGGAAGTCCAGGAATACCTAAACTTTTAAAAAGTGGCTAAACATAACTGGTTATTTTTGAACATCTTCTGAAATTTTTAAAATAGGATAAAACAAAAAATAGCAATGATACAGAATTTCACTAAATAAAGTGGTAAGAACTGAACAATTGTCACACTGCACATCATCTTTAAATTAGTTGTTCTGCCAGCCTCCCCCTCCCCCCGGGCACACTGAGACAGTGACTGAGACTGGGCATGGTGGCACTGGCCTGTAATCCCAGAGCTTGGGAGGCTGAAAACGGGAGGTTCACTACAAGTTCAATCTGTGCAGTAAGACCCTGTAGTCCCTGTACTAAAATACATTAAAAAATAAATAAATTAGTTATTCAGATGATTGGATATAGGCATGCAAAACTGAGCAAAAATTTAAAAGATCAAAAAAAAATAAGTATTAACTGCTCTTTTCAATAGACCACTAGGAATCAGCAGTACAATCATCCCAGCTACCTTGTGTGTCTACATGTGTACTTTTCCATTCTTTCTTGCTTTTCTCCCTTCCCTCATCCCAGTTGTCCTCCCCTCTGAGCAGTGTCTTTCACTTTCACAGTAACATAACTGGTTCTGAGATCAGAGCTGCTTAAGTTTGGCCCTGATTAAGTGGCCAGCTTGGACCGATGACCTCAGAGGACGTGACTTTTCTCATCTGCAGACGGAGGGGTGACATTATGATCTTGGGACGTGGCTGCAGGATTCCCGTGAGACAACCTCTGTAAGGCCCAGGGTCTGGCCATCATCAGTGTTCCCTACAGAGCAGAAGGGGATAGGGCGTGCCCCATGCAAACAGTGAAAGGAAACCTGAGTGGCCCTGCCATAGTGCTCAGAAGGGACAATGGCAGGGGTGGGGCTGCGCTCCTGTGTGAAGGTGATAGGACTGCAGTGTGTTTGCCTCTGAGTGCTGTCTACGGTTGGGATGCGGAGGCATAAACAAGGAATTGTTGAAAGGATCCTAAAGCTTAGAGAAGTAAGCAGAGAACAGGCATGCGCTCAACATCCTCTCCATGTCTGGCTCTGCGTTGGCAACCTAGGTCCTCTGATCCACTGAACTCCTGTAGCAACCATTTGAAATGGCAAATTATTTTTCTAGGGGTACTATAACAACATACTTGTGGATTAACGGAGAAATTTATTTCTGTTCTGGATGTTAGGGGGTTGAGACCAAGGAACCAGAAGGGTTGATTCTGCTCTGAAGCCTCTCTCCTTCCCTTGAAGATAACCAACTGCCTTCTCCTGGTGTGTTCACATTGCCACTCCTCTGAAAGAGCTTGAACCCCTTCCATTAATTCACCAGTAGGAACTACCAAGCTCACTTGACAGCATCTCAGAACAGAAGTCCACCTCAGAGAGTTGCCCTTGATTCCTTCCACTAGCATGGAGTTCATCTCTTCACAAGATGTGAGATCTTGAATTTCATCCCAGAGCAAACTGACAAATTACAACACAGTACTAACATAGTACCATCTCATTAAATGCATTGTGATCCATCAGGGAGGTGGAACCCAAACAGAATTTTACAAAACTGGCCATGAAGACCTCCTCATACACAGGTAAACTAAGGCACTGGGTTCAATCCCCACTCTGATACCAGCCCCACTCCCAGGCACACTGAGTGGGCCACCGAGAACTGGTATGGTGGTACATGCCTATAATCTAAGCATTGGGGAGGCTGAAAACAGGAGGATCACTATGAATCTGAGCTGTGTAGTAAGACTCTTACCAAATATATTTTTTAATATTCTTTTTATTTTAAATGTGTTTAGCATAGGGTCTCACTACACAAATCAGACTTGTAGTGATCTTTCTTGTTTCTCAGCCTCCCAAACACTGGGATTGCAGATGCGCACCACCATTCCCAGTCTAGATCATGGTGTCATCATGTCCTAGGGGCAGGGCCAACAAGGCAAGCTGGGGATCGAACCCCTAGCCCCTGCATCTGCCTAAGCAGGTGCTTTAATCTGCTGAGCTATCTTCCGGCCCTCCAAATACATTTTTAAAGCAAGAAAAAAAAAAGATCTCCCCATATGGAAAAGTGAGAGCACATGGGAGCCAGAACCACTCAGAGCTGAGTCTTGGTTACCAATGAATATGATGTTAGGAAAACCCCACAACTTCCAAGACATGAGTTTCCTCATCTGATAATGGAGCCAGTATCTCAAAAACTAGAAACAAAGGTTAAATGAGCCACAGAGGTAAAGAACTTGACAGAGAGTGGATAGTTTTGCCCCACTGCCATGCCTGCCCCTCCCTCCGCTCTTGCTTCCCTTTCCTTTGCATCTATGCATTCCAAGATCTCTACAGTTTTCTCTGAACTCCCTGTTTAAACAACACAGGCAGATCTCCCTGCTCATTGGATCCTTTTTTACCATTTGTTGCTGTCTGAGTTTTCTGCTGTTCTACTCATTAAGAACCATTTGAATCTCTGTCACAAGTGCCCAGGCTAGACTGGAACTGTGCAAAGCGGGCAGGACCAGCCAGCAGCAGGCGTCAAAACTGTGCGGTCTGAGGGTCTTAGTTTTTATCATATGACAAGGACAGACATTTTAAATAAAGCTAAGGATTTCTTTAATTCCATCAACAGAAATAGGAAGATTGATTTAGTGTCCAATTAAAGCCCCATATGTTCAAAGGCTAGTATTTATGAGGAAGTTTTCTAGATGTGTATTTAATACATAATTCATGGGAAAACAGTGTGACTTATTTATGATTACTTGTGAAGATGGCTTGAGCAAGAGGTCCTTTAAACAAATAGTTTTATGGCCTTGAAAAATAAAAGTAGAACAATTTGTACATTCATAATTAAAAAAGTACCAGTGGCTGAGTATAATGCAGACACAATGGAGACCTTTGGGACAGTTAATGAGGAAGGGAACCCGGGGATTTCCAGTTCAGTTTCACAGGCTCACAGGTGAGAAACTCACAAATAACAGCCCAGCTTGGTGTGAAACCCTGATAGGGTACCTTTGCCAAGAAAGGTAGAGAGAAAATTTCAGAATCTGAGGCCAGCCCATGGCATGATCAGTGATTGGGTCTGCCAAAGCAATGCTTAGATCTCACAAGGTTATGGCGAGGACAGACGAGGCTGGTGAAAGTGTGGACATGTGCCAGTCATTCAGGGCCTTTCATAGAACTGGGATGCTGGCAAATTCTGGCAACACCAGGAGTGCAGATCCTCAGCACACTACTGGGGCATCATGGTCAAAGTGCATTGTAGCTAAATACCTGAACATGCACAAGTTTTAGACCTTGAGCCTGTTTCCAAGTCAGCTTATCTGTCTGTCTTATAGGAATAATAATAATAATTTTTCAGCAATAGCTAAAAAACAATGAGAGGGGTGTGTGTGTTTGTGGGTGTGTGTGAAGAGCCTTGCACAAAAAGAACACTGCACACTGTCTCTCCATCACTGTAGAGATGCATCTTTACCTGGCCACCTAATACGCACAGCTTCCCTTGAAACAACCCATAAAAGTAACTCCTTTCTGCTTGGCTACACACTTGTTTCCCTGCAGCCCAAAACTTAGGAGGCTGTGTTCAGCCTTTCAGTATCTTCTGGAGAAGAATATTCATTCATTCGATGAATATATGTTTCCAGAGCACCTACTCTGTAGCAGGCATGTTAAATTCTGATGATACAATGGCAAACGAAACTGACAAACTATCTCCATGGGGCTCATAGTTGTCCCTCACAGCCCTGTCAATGACAATTGAATCCTCTTAGCCAGAGAATGGGAGCTTGTGGAGCTCCCAGGAGAGTGGGAAAGGCCATGGCTTGGGGCCAAGACCCTGGTGAATTTCTTGGATTTCTTGGTGCATCCAGCAGCAGATTCTGCTGAGACCTCAGTCTTTCAGGGACAAATCAAAGGCTGCCCAATGAGGCCAAGTGCAAGGGTCAAGGAACCTGAATCTGTATGGTTTAAATTTGAAGTACTCAGCAGATGTCCCATGTTCCAGAGTTCATGCTGTAAACAATTAATTAAGTCACTAGCAGCCTTAGTCCTGGGGAGAATGCAGAATGAGGATCAAAAGTGCCACAGGAAAACAAAAGAGGAGTGTTCTGGCATTTGCCGCTGTGTCCTTGGCTCTAGACAACCGTAAACCATCAGCGTGGTTCAAATCCAAAGCGGCTTTGTTGGAACCCCTGCTTCCTTCTGGATTTCCCCTTCAAAAACAAGGGCCCCATTGTTTGCAGACTCTGCAGCTTTCTCTGAGCCTAAATCTACTGGCAATGCCTCTGAGATTAGAGGCTTTTCTAAGGCCACTGAACTCTCTGAGGATTATTATTTCCTCTGAATTTCCTAGATCTTAAGGCTGCTTAGATTTCAACTCGCTGCCACTTTTATCTATTAGCTTCTTCAAACGTACTCTTTATGCCAGAATAACCATGACAATAATAACAATATCATCAACAACCACTTACTGAGAGGCTAGAAATTGGCATTCCCCTTGCCAATCACTTGCCGACCTTTGTCAGAACTAATCCTCCTGATTACCCTATAGGTTCACACTGGCTCTGCAAGCTGTGCTGTGCTGCCCAGATCTCCTCTTTGGGACAGAAGTCTCACTCTTCCAGCTGCTAGGAATATTGTTGGCTGACAACTCAGCCAAGTTCCTCCCTAGCGATTACATCAGGGGATGCAAGGGCACTGCCCAACCCAAGGTCACTATTCCTCCCTGCAGTCAGCTTGCACCCAATAACTGGCCCCAGCCTTCATCCCTCCAGGTAGGAGGGCTCTGTGGGGTCACCCAGCTCCAGACACCTGATAATCTTGCAGTGGGCTGAGGTCTCCTCTGTAATTGCAGAGGGGTTCAACCCCTCCCACCACTGAATCCTGCTTCCCTCACTTTCCAGGAGGCCTTAAGCCCTGTTTCCTGGGGAATAAGACCTACTGCAGTATTCTTATATCTATTCTGCACAAAAGAAAACAGAGGCTCAAAGAGGTAATATGGTTTACCACAGGGCCACACAGAAAGTATGCACAGGACTTGGGAACTGTGCACCATATTCAAAGCTTCTTCATGAGTCCAATCTCCCATTGGACACCTTCCTTTCCTTCTTCATCCCTATAACTCTTTTATGAAATGTCCATAAGTCCCTGCCATGAATTAAGTTCCTGATTCCTCCTCACTCTCCAGCATGTCTGAGAAGAGCTGAAGTGGCCAGTGCTGGTGGCCTCTCCAGCTTCCAACAGCCCTCTTAAGATCAGGATATCCAGTGAGAAGCTTGGTTGACAAAACAACAACATCAAAATCAAGTTCAAAAATGCTTTACAACCCTCAGCAAAAGTCACAAAAACAATTCTTAAGAAAACTGGTCAGACTGAGCTCCTGCTCACCAAAGCAGTGAGAAATGTAGCCTCCATTGTATTTTGCCTTCCCTTACCTCTGCATGAAGTTCTCCATACTCTTCAGTGCCTGGGAAGTGGAGAAAAGGTGTGGACCTCATCCTAAATGGCCAAGAGTTTAAATTGACAGTGCTCTTTCTGTTTTCTGATGCTATTTTGAACTCAGTTCCCTGCAATTTCTGGTCTATCCTCTCAACTAACCACAGGTTAGCCACAAAGATGATCACTTGTGCTTTAAATGCACTCCATATCCACTCTCCACAGGCACTAGAAAAAGATGCCTTTCTCCACAAGCTATGGAATTTCCCCAGCAGCCTGTTCTCCAGCTCAGCCAGGGAACACAGTCTGCTGCCAACCACTGAAACCTCTTTTAGCTCTTCCAGTTCTGGAGGTTGTCTTCCTTTTAGAAAACCCGTCATTATCAACACTCAAGGAGTTAGAGTTAGAAAGCCTTCTCAATTATTTCCAAGAGCAAAGAAGCCCTATGACTCCAATGTTGGAGAGTTTTCCGTCGCTGTGGAAGCATAGTGAGACAACCAGCTTAAAAGAAGGAAAGATTTCTTTTGGTTCAGTTTCAGAGGTTTCATTTTATGGTCAGTGTGCTCCAATGCTTTTGGAACTGTAGCAAGGCAGAAAGGTATGGAAGGGACCAGGTGGTGAAAGAAAGCTGCTCAGCTGATGGAAGCCAAGAAGCAAAGACAGAAAAAAGGGGCCAGCATCCCAACATCCCTCCACAGGCACGCCCCCAATGACCTAACTTCCTTCCTCCAAGCCCCAAGCCCCACCTCCTAAAAGTTCCAACAGCACCATCTACTGGGAGAAAAGCCTGTGACATCTGAGCCTTTGTGAAACATTCAAAACCCAAACCATAAAACCCCTAGTATTCAAAGACTCAGTATATTGGTTTTCTATTGTTCCTAATAAATTACTGCAAATGTGATGACTTAAACTAACATAAGTATACTTACTGACTTACAGTTCTCAAGGTCAGAAGTCTGAAATGGATTTCACTAGGCTAAAGGGGAAGTATGGGTATAACTGTGCATGTGGAGGCTCTATGAGGAAAATCTATTTCCTGTTTATTTCACCTTCTAGAGGCCTCTTGCATGCCTTGCTTTCTAGTTTATTCCCCAAATCATAGCACCTTCTAGTCTCTCTCTTTTTCTCCCTTTTCTTTCCCTCAGTATGACTCTCTGACTTGATTTTTCCTTACATTCATCTTGTAGGAACTCTTAAGATTACATTAATCCCATCCAGGAGCTCAAAATGATTTCCCCACTTCAAGAACCTTAACTTTTTCACACCTGAAGCAGTCATGGTAAGGCAATAAGCTCACAGGTTTCAAGCATCTCAATGTGCTTGCTTTTAGGAACTATTAGTCTGCCTACTACAATAGGAGGAGTGCAACGTTTCTGACTTCCTACAACAGAAAGTTCAATTCCAAATCATTAAATCAGAAGATTATTCTGCTACATTAACAGTGTTTGTCAAATAAGAGCTGAAATTCCTTTCCCCCAGATCCCAATGTTAGGAGTTCAGTAACGTGTCTAGCAAGAAAGCAAACCTTCTTGGCTCAGTTTTGCCACTCATGTTTGTTCCATACTTACATACTGAACATTTCAAACCTTCTAAGATTCATGACCAAATTTCCCATATGCATGCAGCCTTCATTAACTAAACTCCCTTGTGTGTGTTTCTCTTAGCGCCTCCACAGTGACATCTGGGTCTGCACCTAGTTTGGAGCTCCTGGTTTTCACAACAGCAAAAGTTCAGGGCTGACACTGAGGACTGTCTAGCACCTCCCACACTGTGAGCTACTGTAACAACTGGCCACATATGGCCATCAGTCTTTCAAAATGTGGTTTTATTTTTCTTTTCATTTTTATTTCATACCAGGTCTCACTGCACAGCTCAGACTCATAGTGATCCACCAGGCTTCAGGTTTCCTGGTGCTGGGATTACAGTCATGCACCATCATGGCCAGACTCCATGGCAGGCTCAGCAGACCCAGGAGCAGGGCCGGCACACGTGTGGTGCCAGGGACAGAACCCCAGTCCCTGTGCTCGCCTAAGCAGGCACTTAGTCCACTGAGTTATCTTGCCAGCCCTTAAAATGTGGTTTCTTAAAGTGAGAGGATACGCAAGTGTAAAACATGCACCATGTGTCAAACGAAAGACCTCAAGTGAAGAGAAGAACTCAAGTGCAACACAAGAAGCCAAACTGAAAAGGCTGTGTGCTATATCATTACAAGTATTGGACATTCTGGAAAAGGCATGCAGACATCCACTTTAAAAAGATCAGTGACTGAAAGGGGTGGGAGGGAGGAAAAGGATGAAGTGGAACATGGAATTTTTAAGGTGGTGAAATTATTTTGTATCTTTACAAAGATGAATAAATGGCATTATGTATTTCTATAGATTGAAAGGACATGCAACACCAAGAATGAGCCCTAATGTCAACTATGGATTTCAAGCAATAATATTAAGTCTATGTAGATTCATTTACTGTGATAATTGTACTGCTTTGGTAGGGATTGTTAGCTGGGGAGACTGTATGGGGCTGGGCATGTACCATAACTGTGCACGTTTCATGTAATTTTGTTATGTACATTAAACTGACCTAAATAATAATACATGTTTTGTTTATTTAAAACTGGAAGATACCTCATCGATAATGTTTTTATGTTAGTTATATGTACAAATAGTAACATTACAGACATACTAGGTTCAATAAAATATTAAATATTATTTAAGTTAATCTCACTTGTTTCTTTTTATTTTTCTAATGTGAGTGGCTATCAAGAAAAATTATATTATATGAAAGTATTTTGTTCCATAAATTCAACTAAATTGTATGATTCCACAAATCATGTAATTACATGAAATCATATTTGTGATGTACATCTGTGGTTTCCTTCATATTTCAATCAGACAACACTAGTCAGAGCAGCTGGTTTCCACAAAAGCTTCCTTGTCCCATGGGCTCCACAGAGCGCTGCCTGCCTCACTCCTCTGTAAGCCCATGCCAGCCACCATCCTTGGTACATCACTATGAATGTTTTAGTCAGCCTTTGTTGAATAAGTCAGAGACCACATGGGCAAGCACTCCACCAGCCAGGGAAAGGTTCTCCAATGCTGCAGTTCTCTCTTTACTCGCTCTCGCTGTGCCTCCTTCCGCACTGCCTTCCACATCCTGAACTCTCTACTCTTTCTGTGAATCTATATTTTTCACACCACAGAGATGAAGGGATATTCTAGTTTATTTATGTCTGCCACAGAGTCTGTCCTGGAAACAAGTCGTCTTACTACACAGTCAATGAAAGTTCCTATGAGATATACTAACATCATCCTCTCCCTCTCCCATGAAAGAAGCTTGTGGAATTACGGTCTTATTGCCTCAAACTCAATATTGCATGTATGTCCTTTCTGAAGTTCTGGATGATTTTGAGTGGTACTTGTACAGCAGGCAGCATCTCTGTATTCAAGTGAAATTCTTAGGACGCTTCCTAAAAGACCACAGAGCATGTTAGGTTTCCTGCAGTCTGTATTCAAGATAAAAGTATAAGTAATCAGATGGCCTTGTTCAACTAGAAAGGGGTAGAGTCTAGTTCGGAAAGATTTATTTTATTTTATTACATTTTAGTTTATTTCATTTTTCTGATTACAAAAATAATATGTCATCATTACAGAGATTTAAAAGACAGAGAAACTTCAAGGAAACAAGAAAAATATGCCCTATAATCCTACAGTTTTAGTTGAATAAGAGCATCTTTTTCAGTCTTTGCTCATAGGACTCTACATAATTGGCAAAGTATTTTTACAAGTTCTGCACCCTACTTTTTCATTCAACACTGTGTCATAAATATTTACAGCATTGTTTGCAAGTCTCCTTAGGACAAGTCAACTGCTATATGTGTAAAAGCCACCATTAATTTAATTCTGTCCAGATTATGGGTCCCAGAGTGACTTCCCATTGAACGTTTTGGTAGCTCCCCTCGGTCTGCATCTTTATGAGTAAATATTTGCTCCAGCTTATGCAGTAGTTGTTCACTTCAATATTCCTGGATAAATACCAATAATTAGAGTTATTGAGCCAAAGAGTAAAAGCATAGCTGGAGCCCTTGTAGAACTTGTTGGAAAGGGGAAAAAATGCCCTTACCAAGCTTTACCCAGTTGTTATGATGTCTCCTGCAGTCTTTATCTCCAAGACACAGGAGCTGGATACACAGAAAATGAGTAAGAAACCAACGATTCTGCCCTCTTTTAAGTCACAGAAGGATCTCCCAACTTGCTGGGCTGAGAATAGAGCCCTCTTAGAGACCAGGGTGGGAAGATTTTTTTCACTGGAAATCAGAACAGAATTCGTTTGAGTGATTAGATCATTAGGAAAAAGAACAAAAGCTGGACTCACATGCAATAGGATGGACTGAACTGGCTTATGTGGTTTCAAAATGGTGCTGAGAAAGTGTGTAGAACCTAGAGAAGAAAGAAGAGCTGCAGGGATGATGTCCCCAGGCAGTGAAATGGGGTTTAAAAAAAAATATTTTATTTATTTATGTGGTGCAGGATCTTGCTACACAGCTCAGACTTGCAGTGACTCTCCTGTCTCAGCCTACCAGTGCTGGGATTACAGGCATGCACCACCACTCCAGAGTTTGGGGCTTGCATGGTGTGCCCAGAAGTCTGGGGCTGGCATGACATGTGGTACTAGGGATCTAACCCCCATCCTTGTGCTTTCCAGGCACATGATTAGACCACCAAGCTATCTTCCCAACCCTGAAATAGTCTTGATGCCACCATAACCTCTCTTTTTCTGTGTCTTCCCCTC